>JAOWBH010154746.1:999-11830 GCA_028566215.1 Silene coronaria | reverse complement strand
CTATAAATCATGTGGATGATATGTGCACCAATGATATAAGTGAGAGTGTTGGTAACCATTGAAAGAGGAGGTGGACAAAATTGAGCTTGCCATCTTTGGAGAATTGAGAAGCCAAGAAAAAAACTATGATATTGGCAACTTTGACCATAGTTTGGAAGATATATAAGCTCTCTTCTTTGGAAATGGTTTGAGTTTTAAGGGGGGTTATAAAGAAAGTAACAAAAATGAAGTCATGAATGGCTTCTATGGCGACAAGTTGGCCTCTCCTTCTCCTATGCTTCACCATTCCCCTTGCTATGGCAATGAGAAGGTGTACCCCACAAAGGAAGTTCATGAGATACCAACCCCTACCACTTAGCGAACATTTCAGGATGAAAGGGACGAATCATCAAGAAGGCCCAAGAGGTAGTGCCAAGATGGGTGAGAGAACCTTTGAGAAGAATCGTTGGCCAAAGAAGTGGGTATACCTTGTAATGAAGTGGCCAAGATTCTACATATGCTTGTTTGAAGATTACGCTCAAGAGGTACGCGGTCGTTGGGGTCCCACAACAAAAGAATACTTATAAACTTAACAAACAAGCATATCAAGTCAAACAAGCATATCAAGTAAGTCAAGGTAAATCCATGGGACGGTCGTAGTTTTATAAGAGAGTTGTAAAGGCTAGCAATGATTGTGTCTATGGTCAAGTGCCACTTTGGGTTTGTAAAGGGGAGAATTATCTAAATTACTCAAGAAGTAATGATAAAGCAAGTAAATAAACCATAACAACAAACAAGATGATATCAATAAGAGAGAAAGACTAGGGTGTCATGGGTTCTTATGGGTCGATTAAGGTAGGTAGGGTGTTGAATCTCAAATAATGTTCATGACAAAGAGATGAACCGTATGTTGATGATCTCTAAGAAGATTAGTTAGTTTAGATTCTTTGTCCATAATGTAAGTTTCAAAGAAGTTATTTGATAAAGTTATAGTAATTTCACCTATAACTTTACTTATCGAGTTTAAGGTTATAGCTGTTTCACCTATAACTTTGAGCTGTAATGAGAAGACACGGTTAGAGTTTCAAAAATTAATATTTCGTATTTTAAGTTTAAAACATTTATAAAAGAAAACTATTTATTGTAGAATGGAATTGAAATTATTTGGGTAGAATGAATTTGTGATCATCCTATTGATTAATAAAACAACTTATGAGTTGTCCTGCTATCTAGGTTTTTCTTTACTATTCACTCTTAAACCCTAAATTACTCTTTACAATCTAATATTCCAATTAGGGCTTTCGGTGAAATGATGATGGGTTTATGAGCCGTTATTTATCTGCACGAATCTTCCTACTCAAGTAAACAAGTAGGTTAAATCTAAACTAAGTAGTTGTTAGAGATTTTATCTCCTTAATTGAGATTTAAAATATTTTTTACAAAAGATATTATAGATTGTATTGGTTTCTTGTTCAACATTTTATTCGAAATGTTCATAGGCTCCTAGGGTTTCGAAATACTTAATCATTTTGTTACTTGATGGTAACTTTTCAAGCATATACAATCCTCTTGCAAACAAAATTACTTCAAGCTTTTATTTTTAATCGAGTAAATTGATTTTGCTTTGAATACGAAATTTATTCAGAAAAGTCGTGTCTCTCATTGCAATTCTATTTAAGTCTTAGTTTATTGGATTCTAGTGTTTAGAATTATTTCTTATACGTTCAATATCAAAAGAACAATCAAATAATTTATTATTAGCGTAAGTTAGTCGAGTATTTTAATAATACTCAAGTGAGTTACAACTATAGTTGGTTGTATGAGTGGGTTAGTAATTTTGTAATCCGTAGTAAGGTACTAAAATTATTAATCGAGAATAGTGGACGTAGGTTTTGAATTGTGAAACTGAATCACTTCAAAAACCACTCGTGTAATTCGCTCTTCTTTTTCGTTTTTCTTTATTTTCATTCATTTGCATCGACTAAGTTGAATTGACAAGTTTAATTAATAAACATTGAGAATACAACGAAATCTAGCAATATTGTTTAATATTCGAAAAATTTAGTATACTCAATTCACTCCCCCTCTTGAGTATCTCGAGTTAATAGACTCTTCAATTGGTATAAGAGACTCGCACTCTTGATTGATTAACACCAAAAGAGACTGATCCATTCATTTAATTCCGCTGCATCACACGTGTGAAATGGATTCCAAATATATAAAATGTCTCATCTTAGATGAGAAAAACTATGGATTATGGAAGAACATGATGACACGCTATATTAAAGGACACGATTGGGAGTGTTGGGAAATCATTCAGAATGAACCAAACAAAATTTTGGTAACCTCTGAAAATGACACTACCTATGAAAAGAATGAGGATGACTATATCGAGGCTGATTACAAGAAAGCAGAAAAGAACTCTAGAGCAATGAGCCTATTACAAAATGGCATTTCCATTGCTGAATTTAATCGCTTCTCATCTTGTAATACAGCTAAAGAAATATGGGATGGTTTGGAACTAGCCTATGAAGGTACTTCGATTGTTAAGAAACACAAGATCGATTTGCTTGTTCAGCGATATGAACTCTTTTTAATGGAGATTGACAAATCTATCGACAGCATATCTGCACGTTTCTCAAGCATTGTTAATGAACTTCGAAACATTTGTAGGAAGTTCGATTTAGACGACATAGTTAGAAAAATCCTAAGAAGTCTCACAAAAAAGTGGCATCCTAAAGTCACTGCAATAGAGGAAGCTAGAGACCTTACTCTTCTTATATATGAGGACCTACTAGGTACACTCATGGCTCCCGAAATTCTTCTCAACAAGGAAGATGATAAGCCGGTGAAAAATAAGAGTATGGCCCTCAAAGCACCTGCAAGTGAAAATGAGACTGATATAGAAGATGAGACGGTTTTGTTTGCGAGATGCCTTAAAAAGTCTGTCTTTAAAGGCAAGCAATCAAAATAAAACAATAATAAAACTTCCAAGAAGAAGTAAATTGAGTCAAGTTTGCTAATAGAGGATGCTTCAAGTGTTGAGAGACTGATCATATGATCAAGGACTGTTCCATATAGAATTAAATTAAGGACAAGTCTATGAGAGAAAAGATAAAAAATGAGTTTAAACAAGTCATGATGGCTTCATGTTGGGGAGATCTTGATACGAAGGATGACGAGGTGTCTGAAGAAGAGGAAGTTGCAAATCTCTGTTTAAGCAACATCAGCCTTGATCTCTTCTCAGACAGTGACGATGAAAAAGGAAGTACAAGATCAGAACTATGCCTCTTAGGAGAATCAGACTTAGAAGATGAAGACTCAGAAGTAAGTTTTATTCCTCTTAAGAAACAAGTTAAGAAGTTGTCTAAAAATTCCTTAATAGAATGTTTAAAACAAACTCTTGATAAATGTCATGAACAAAGTCTTGAACTGAAAGACCTAAAAGAACAAATTTTTGATATTGCTAAAGAGAATCAACTTCTAAAGGATAAAGCAAAAAAGCTGAATTCTAAAGTTATGGCTAATTCAGCCACAACCTTGAATCAGCTAAAGCAGAGAAAAACGCTCTTGAGTCTAAAGTTGTAGCTAATTAAGCTATAACCTCAGAGTTGAAACTAAATCTCAAACATCTTTAAGCCAAGGTTACGGATAATGAAGCCATAACCTTTGAATTGAAGAAAGCCAACGAACTTCTTAAAACCAAAGTTATAGCTAAGGAAGCTATAATTTCAGATCTAAATAAGGAAGTTGATCTTCTAGTTCAACAACTAAAAGAATTGCAATCTCAAGTGTCTAATATTAAGAAGCAACATTTCGATATAGTGTTTATTCTTAATAAAAGATTTCAAGACTTTCGTGACAATTACAAAGAGAACAGTGATATTGATCATTCCAAATGTCATGAAGAAATAAAAAAACTTAAACGAATTACTACTTCATGCTAGAAAGGTTCATGACAATTGGGAAAGGTAGTGCAAATGTTCTAAACTTTCTAACTGAACAATCTGATAATAATATGAAAATGGGTTTAGGTTATGAATGTTATAGCCGTAGAGACCATTCGAAATGTAAATCAACTCACTCTGAGCGTGATTTCAGAAAAAGGAAATGTGTTAATTTACCTGAGTATCTAATATGCAATTATTGTGGACATTTAGGTCTTGTTTGTATAAACTGTGTTAAATATATGAAAGATTGTAATGAATGTCTAAAATTTGTCAAAGCATCTGGCACACCTAAAAGAGGATGAGAGTACAAATATAGAACCTGAGCGTGAGGAAGTTAGAAACAATAACTTCAGATGGTTCTATGGCATGAAGTTCGTTCGCACCAAGAAAATTGACATGTCTAATTAGGATCACAGTCCCAAACAACCCGAAAAACCCAAAGTAGTTCACAAAACTAGAGTACCTCCAAAGGAATCCTACACTTCAACCAAAAGAAAGCTACTTAGACAAGTTTAGGTTGGAAAAGACATTGTCTAAAAACTAACTAACGTTAAAGGACTCAACATAGCTTGGGTACCTAAGAAATATCTTTAATTTTTGTTACAGGTTGTTGTGAAAGAAAACAATCAATGGTACCTTAATAGTGGATGTTCAAGGAACATGACCGGAAATAAGAAGCTGTTTCTTTCACTCGAGCCCTTTGATGGAGGTAAAGTCACCATTGGTGATAATAAGAAAGGAAAGGTTGTTGGAGTTGGAAAGGTTGGTGTATCCTCCTCTCATTCCATTAGTGATGTTTATTTAGTAAATTGTCTCAATCATAACTTACTTAGTATATCTCAATTATGCGACAAAGGAAACAAAGTTGTTTTTCAATATTTGTCGTATTATTATTGAGGGAACAAGTAACGTTATTCTTGAAGGATAACGAAGGAGGAATGTGTATATAGTTGATTTGATTGCTATTCCTACTAACTTCTTTACGTGTATGAAAGCAACTCTAGATGATCCCTGTTTATGGCACAAACGATTTGCTCACATAAGCTCTTCCATGTTGAAGAAACTTATGAAATGGAACTTGGTTGAAGGATTGCCTGCAATTAAGTTTGATCAAGATAAGCTATGTGATACGTGTTCCCGATGCAAGTATGTGAGGTAATCCTTCAAGCCAAAGAGAATAATAAGTACAAATGAACCGCTAGAACTAGTACACATGGATCTATGTGGCCCAATAATGGTAAGAAGTATAGGTGGATCCAGGTATGTTTTTGTTCTAGTTGGTGACTTCTCCAGGTATGTTTGGCCTATCTTTCTTCATTCTAAAGATAAGACTTTCGATGAATTTGTCGTTCTAATGAAGGCTACACAAACTAAGTACAAATATAAGCTAGTTTCTATTCGTACGAATCATGGCACCGTATTTGATAATCAAGCCTTTATAGAATTTTGTAGAAAAAATGGCATGGGGCATAATTTCTCCGCACCACGTACCCCATAACAAAACGATGTTGTTGAACGTATGAATAGAACACTAGAGGATATGGCGTGCACAATGCTATTGTGTAGTGGGCTACCTCGTAATTTTTGGGCATAAGCTATTAGTACTGCATGCTTTGTGCATAACCGTGTTATGATTAGACCCATTCTTAAGAAGACTACGTATGGACTTCTTAAGGGACGCAAACCCAATATATCTCATCTACGTAGCTTTAGGAGTAACTGTTTTGTCCATAACAATGGCAAAAATAGATTAAGTAAATTTGATCCCAGAAATGACGAAACTATTTTTGTTTGGTATTCTAATCATAGTAAGGCATATAAGGTCTTCAACAAATGAACCTTGCAAATAGAGGAAAGTGTTCATGTTGTCTTTTATGAGAATAATACGTTTGATAAGCCTGAACAGGATGATGAGGAAGATCTAAATGAATCAGATTTCCGCTTGTCCAGAGACAATCCTCCCGAGCTTAGTGAAGATGAAAAAGTAATTAAAGGTATTAATGAAGAACTTGGAAAACCTACAAATGATAAGGAGAAGAGAGCTGAGATTGTAGTTAATGATACTACAATCTCCTCTCAACACAAGATTTAAGAAACTGAAGTTACACCTAATGATGATATAACTTCAAATCCAAACCAAAGAGTAGGATCCAAAACTATATCTGATTCTAGTTCAACCCCAAGATTGAATTCAGGGGGAACGAATCTTGAATCCCAATCATTTGAAGAAGGTGGTCCAAGTTCAGATGAAAATATAATACCGGACAATTGTAAATGGAGATATAATGACTCTCATCCAATGGATACGATTCTAGGAAGTTTAAAGAAAGGTGTTCAAACCCGAATATCATTGAACAACTTCTGGTCTTTTTACTCCTTTCTTTCAACCATTGAACCAAACAACATAAAAGAAGCTCTCGTAGAACCAAATTGGATCGTTGCCATGCAAGAAGAGCTTCAACAATTCAAAAGGAACAAAGTTTGGCACCTAGTTCCTAGACCAAAGGATCGATCGGTTATTGTTACATGATGAGTGCTTAGAAACAAGTTAGATGACGCGGGAGTTATTGTTCGAAACAAAGCAATATTGGTTGTTCAAGGATACAATCAATAAGAAGGAATTGACTATGACGAGACATTTGCTCCCGTGGCTAGAATTGAGGCTATTAGACAATTAATAGCATTTGCCACTCACAAAGGAATGAAATTGTTCCAAATGGACGTTAAGCCTTCATTTCTTAACGGTTATTTGGAAGAAGAAGTCTTTGTGGAGCAACCCCCCGGATTTCTAGATAGCAAGTTCCAAAACTATGTCTTTAAATTAGATAAAGCATTGTATGGTTTGAAACAAGATCCTAGGGCTTGGTACGACAAATTATCAAAATTTCTATTTCAGAGTGATTTTAAAAGAGATTTTGTTGACAAGACCTTGTTTCTAAAATCCGAGGGTTCCGATTTATTAGTTGTTCAAATATATTTTGATGATATTATTTTTGGCTCAACTAATAATAAATTGTGTGTATATTTTTCAGAATTAATGACTTTAGAATTTGAAATGAGTATGATGGGAGAATTTAATCTCTTTTTAGGACTTCAGATTCAACAACTGAGGAGGGCATCAAGATTCATCAGCAAAAATATATTAAAGAATTGCACAAGAAGTTTGGCATGGAAAATCGTAATCCTATGGAAACCAACAAAAAATTATCCAAGGATGAAGATGGTACGTCTGTCAATGAGATAACTTACCGAGATATGATTGGCTCACTCCTTTATTTAACTGCAAGCAGACCAGATATCATGTTTAGTGTGTGTGTGTTTGTGCTTGGTATCAATCGAGCCCTAAAGAGTCACATATGAAAGCAGATAAGAGAATTTTGAGATATTTTTTGGAAACGTCTAAATTATATCTTTGGTACCATATGGATTGTGATTTAGAACAAATAGGTTACTCAGACACAGACTACGCAGGTTATTCAGTTGACAGGAAAAGTACGTCTGGAATTGCTACGTTTGTTGGACCTTACATTATTTCATGGGGTTCAAAGAAGCAAAATTCTGTTGCCCTCTCTACTTCTGAAGCCGAATGTATTGCTGCCGCGTTGGTATGTTCTCAACTATTATGGCTTAAACAACAATTATTTGATTATGGTGTGAATGTTGGATGTATTCCAATTTTATGTGATAATAAGAGTGCCATTATTATCTCTAAAAATCCCGCGCAACATTCGTGTACTAAACACATTGAGATTAGACATCATTTTTTGAGAGTCAAAGTGGAAAAGGGCAACATAAAACTTGATTTTTGTGGAACGGAAAAATAATGGGCATATATTTTGACAAAGGATCTGGCTAGAGAACGTTTTGATATTTTACGGTTGGAAATTGGTTTAATTGGTGGCACCTAAAGTTGTCATAAATATTTCCGATCATTAGTTTTAGACGAGATTGTATGATTGTGTCCGTATTTTTTGTTGCGAGAATATTAATGTTTAATATCATTTTATATTATAAGAATATTCCGGTTGCCAATCAATTAGATTTTATGTTGACTTACAAACCAAATTTCCTTCACAATATCTTTTTGTTATCTCTTCATAATCCTTATTTACCTAAAATATGCCATGTTACAATATCTCATCCTTACTCTTACCTAATCTTATCTCCTAAGATTTACCCTACATTTTTTTTTTGAAAAAAGAGTAAAATCTTTTCTACGCCGCCTAACTTATTTCCTAGCCCACTCCTTTCAATCATCATAAATACCCTCACTTCCCTCGTCCCATCACCTTCAATACAAATAAACTCCTCTCCTAAAAACTATCCCACACTCAACCTCCATAATCATCATCCCCATGGCTCCAAAATCCTCAAACCATGTCAACTCACCCACAACTCGTTCCTCTCCCAAACCTGGTTCCAAATCCACATGCACCCCAACCGAACTCTCAACCACATCTTCTCCCCCTCCATCCAAACCCAAAAACCAAGGGAAAAATAAGGCTATAGTGGAGGAAAATCCTAGAAGAAGTTAAGGAGCTTGTGGTTCGCGATGGTATTAAACGTACCCTGTTTTGCGTAGCCATGGCAGATGCAACTGCAACCGATTTAAACAAACTTCGTCTTACCAAAGTGAACGAATTCTGGTGAATTACGTCTTCCGGTACTCGATTCATGGTCGACGTTTTTATCCGGCTTCTTGGCATTGAAAGGTTAAAGCTTGGTAATTTTTCGATGACTTCTTAAAGTTTCAGGGGTGGGAGAACATTAGTCAGTTATCAAGATCGATATATCCGACTGAAATCATCCAGTTCTTTACCTCGGTCTCGATTCAAGATGGTAACTTGCATGCATTTGTTAATGGGCTTGATGTTGTCATCTCTATTGCCGAATTCTGCTCGGTGTTTTCAATCCCTGATGATGGGATAGAAATTAACCCGAGTTAAGAATGTGGTAATGTGACGGAGGAGGAAAAGCTTGTGATCAAGAGGTACTTTGTTACAGATGCTACATTCACTGGTGATTTGTTGGCAGGTTTGTTATTTTCTCCGAAGCTGAAATTTTTCTTTAATTTCTTATGGAATACCGTGATCCAAAGAAAAGGTGGCCGGGATAAGGCATCTAGTTATGAATCGATGACTGCCTATTAACGGTTGGAAGGAAAGAAAGTAAGTCTTCCGAAACTTGTCTTTCATCGCATTATTCAAACTAGCATTGCAGTTACAAAAGAAAATTTTTCAACTACTTTTGATCTACCTTATGGGATGTGGATTTCCTGAATTTTGGAAATCAATAAAGTGGTTAATACTTCGAGTTATGGGGTGATGGGGAAGGACGTAATGTCTTATAAGTATCTGAAATTAATGGGTATTATTGCGGTTGGCCCTAATTTGGTGTTCCAACCTAAGGGTAATTCGCTGGCAAAGGTGTCGGATGAAATGTATTAATGAAAAAATGGAGACTCAGGCCACGGTCTTGGCAGTCTTATGTCAGGATTAAGAAGTGCTTCAAAGAGTAACAAGGTCAGTTATGCTGATGTTTTGGCATGGATGCATGGTGTGGATAGTAGGTAGAAGATGATGGAAAGGGGGTTGGTTATTGTTAGGGATGAGGTGTTCTGTCATGGACACTTTATAGATAACTTGGTCAGTCAATGAGGTGCTATACTCAAGGATGGGAGGCAGATTCGTGAGGAGGTGGCTACGACACTAGAACCCACCAAAGCATTGTCCATGAAAGTTCTGAACTTCGATCGCTGTCTAACGGCCTTAGCAGATTATGTCCATTCTTGCTTTGATCGCCTTGACTCATTGGAATACCATACTCGTTCCGGTTATGTCGACCCAACCCGTGTTAACCACAATCGACCCTAAGCCCAAACTTACTCTATCCTTCCTTATTTTGCTATCTTTTCTTAACAAACTTCTATGTGTTTTTATTCGGCCCTTTTGGCATTGACACTCATTCGGCCCATTTTGTCATGTTTTTAATTCAGCCCAGTCGGCTTTGTACTATTTAACTTGTATTAGACACATTTTATTTTGCTTGCTTGTCGTAGACTTGTTTTCTTGTTTTATAATATGTGATTGCATTTTTATTTCTTTCATCAGATTGTATCATTCTAGTCGTTTTATGTCTAGTTCTCGTCTTTTCAATGATGTCAAGTGGGGGAAGAAATGACCATTATTTGAGTATTTGCCTAAGCTTACTCCTTGTCAAGATCTTTAATCTCTTAAGGTCCTTAGGTGCTATAACTTTCACCAACTTTGAACATCTTTAGTTCTACGCGCTATAACTTTTATTATATTATGTTGAGGGGGAACTAAACTTAGTCACTAACCATAGGAGACTTGCCATCATCAAAAAGGGGGAATTTGTTGGACCGTAGAGTCATATACCTTTATGTTTTGATAATGACAAGTGTGCTTAATGTTATACGCGTTGCTCGTAATCATTTGTTTAGTCATGTTAGATTAAACATGGTTGCGGGCAAGCAATGTTATAGATGGTTTAGCTATAACTTTGAATATTTCTGAAGTAAAGTTATGGATGGCTTATCTACGATTTTAAGATCATTTGAGCAAGATTAATCAAACTTGAAGCTACACACTCTTATGAGGTGATTCAACTATGTTCAAGATAAAGAGATGAACCATACACTGAAGATCTCTAGGAAGATTAGATATTATAGGTCTTCTATCCATAACGTGAGTTTAAGAAGTAATTTGATAATGTAAGGTTATAGTAATTTTATCTATAACTTTACCTATCAAACTTAAGGTTATAGTTGTTTTACCTATAACTTTGGGCTGCAATGTAATAACACGATTAGGGTTTTAAAATTTACTTTTCGCATCTTAAGCTTTGAAAATATTCATAAAGAAAACTATTTATAGTGCTTA
>JAOWBH010154736.1:0-11832 GCA_028566215.1 Silene coronaria | reverse complement strand
GAGAGGAAATGGGTAGAGGGGACAAAGGAGGGACCCCCATGTGCTTCTCCACTCACCCTAAATGGGTTTTTTGTGAGGGAAAACGGTACCTTCCGTCACAAGTAAGAATTTGTGTAAATAGTTGTACATCCATGGAGAAGAATCACAAGGAGAAGAGTCTTCTGGAGCAATATCAGTAATTTGGAGAAGCATCCAGATTTCGGGCAAATATACATTTTGGGCCCCATTTGGTACTTCACTTGTATCCCACACTGGCCCATTATTCCGGCTCATTAATTTCCAATTTGATCTTCCGCCACAGCCAGCACCGTCATCGTACAGCCAAGGAGTAATAAGGCCAGCTGCAGTGAATCCTCCGTTAAATTTCAGAGCATTCATTTCAAAAACTTATTATAATCATTACTCGTTTGTAATTAATTAGTGAGCCGGAATATTCTGTCGCCAACTACTAATGTAATAGATAAACTAAAGAATTTAAATTTCCTCCTTAGTTTTACTACAAAATTTAATCATGAAAGCAAACAAAAAAAGTAGTAAAACAGAGGAAATTCCATGCATACTGGAAAGAGGAAACTGTTTGGAGAAATAAGTTGCTTTCGATTGATGGAACGTAACGATCACAGGCTATAACATACGAGATTGACACAAACAAGAACAAAATTAAAACATTCATCCTTATATATTTTGTTTAATTGACAACAGATGGTTCAGTTGATGATATTTATATAGACAAGTACTAATGATGTGGATTATTAAGATGCAATTAGCTGTACAAAAATTGTTGTGAATTTGTACTCAAAAAGGAAATGAAAAGGACGGGTCAAATTGCGCAAAACGCGAATGAAAATTGTCGCAAAAGGGAAATCATATGAATTAGTAAAAATATTCATTTAAGTTTAGAGAGACTTATTGGTGATATGCGACTATGCTAACTAGTAGTGCGTTGTCTTGAAAATTACATAATTAATGATACTGAGTAATCATATTGAAATCAATTTATTTTTTGTGTCAAATGAGTCCTATTTTTATAATTTATGAAAGGAAAAATCGAATCTAAAACAACTAAGTTTTATTTGAGTCTTAGCTTGTGTTTAAAAGGTATGATCTTCTTTCGTCCCAAGCTATAAATTGGAGTTTTGGATTTTCTAAATTATATTTCACCAGTTCACTTTAATAATGTAATTTTCCAGGGTATAGTTGTCAAGTTCTATTTTCAATATCATATATCGACCCAAAATTTTAGTAGTTCACATTTCAATTACTTTCTCATACATCTCCTCTGTTGAATTTCAACTAAACTTTATACTCTCTATGTTTTAAGCAGGTTTTATTGAAATTATGAACTTTATATGTATAATTTGTGTGACCTAAGGGGTACTAGCTAAATTTAGCAAACCAATGTAGTGAGGCAAAATTCGGAAAATTCACATTTTGTATTAGCTATTAACTCATTGATAAAGTATTTCATTTAGTAATTTCTATGGCTACAACATCAAAGTAATTAGGAACTTTGTAAAACCAATTTTAAATTGTAAGATACCATTTCAATTTTAGCAAATTTTTGAATTTCTTAAAGGATCAATGACATACTCCACTTGTCTCTCATTCTTGTCTCCCCTCTCCGCCACCTGTCAATGGCAAGAGAAATACTTGCGTATCTTGGGAGGACGTCCTCCTTACACTTGAAGAGAATCATTCTCTTTATTTTCATTTTGGTCATCCTCCTTTAAGTGTCAAGAGGATGTCTTCCCGAAGTCCGGAGGGCACAAGTATTTTCCCTAAGGCAATTACTTAATACTCTATTTAAAAACAAGCCAGCTCCCAACTTCTATCACCATCACCTAAAACCCACCGATTTTACATGGTCTTCTGATTGCCTACTGGCTACTGTCTCCACACCACTGACTCTAACAACAATAAACTTTAATAAAATTATAAAAATAAAAGAAATTTCATAACTCACCTTAAAAACCTAAATATCATTTGTTTTCCACCACAAAAATCCAAACATTTTAAAATTTGTGTAATAATTGAAGTATATATTGATATCAAAAAGATTTATTATAAACATTCCAAAAATAAATGGATTAGAAATCGATTTCATATTATTATTTAGAATTTTGATGTTTATTTTAAAACCCGACCCGGTTTCGACTCGGCCTTAGACCCAACTTATTACAAGTAACACTCGTCTTGGGTCTCATTTCATCCCTTGATAAGGCTCAACCCTAATTTATTTTCTTCACCATTTCTCTCTCTACTTCTACTTCTACTTCTTCTTCTTCTGGCTGCCGATCACAGTCTTTCCTCCATCTCAACTATTTTTATCATACAAATTGTAAGTATTTCACTCATTATTGTTGTTGTTATGTTAATTTTTATTAATCATTTATCGTTTTAAACATAGTAGTGTAATTTCGAATAGTGTTTTAGGGATTTGATTATATTCATAGATTGCGCTTAGTTCTACAACTAAGTGCGGAGTTATAACATTGGATGAATTTCTCTTATTTATTTTGTTAATTTGTTGTCGGAAAATTCAGGGCTGATACAATTTGAACAAGCATAGTGGTGGAAATTACTTAGGATGGAGATAAAGTTATTGTTTGCAGTTGATAATCCGCCGTTAGCGGTTATATGTGCTTCCAAAATTGCTAGCATTTCTTTCGCCTTTGACCCGTCTCTCCCATCTGGGTCTATTCCTCATATCGTCTTCTCAAATGGGTTTGTTTCTTTACCTTTTATATTCATATTCCTTGTGATGGGTATTTTAATCAAAGGTAAACAAATGATCGGTTCAGGGGGAGTAATAATTTGAGATGGAGGGAATAATAATTTGAGACTAATGTGGCATGGAGGTAGTTCTTGATGATTCTATGAAATAAGTGCTTGGGATTGTAAGATTATTGAAACTATGGGATTTTTGCTATTTTTTTTGCGGTTTAGTTGTGCTTCATTAGTATTCCATTATGAATTACTCTTTCCGTCTCAGTTATTTGTTTACCTTTTATATTCATATTCGTTGTGATCGGTATTTTAATTAAAGGTAAACAAATGATTTGGACGGGGTGTATAATTATAAAACACCATCCATTCTTCCTATTATAATTTTGTAGATCTTGACCAATAGCAAAGACATAATAGCTAGTGTAATGAACAATATTCTGTATTTTTGCCTGACCAAACCAAACCCATATTGACCCGACTTGAATCCTCATTGGTATAAACCTTAGTTAACCTGCTCGAGTCATGTGAGAGTCTGTAGTTGTTAGACTGGTTCTGGTTATGGAGGGAAGAACAAAAAATTGTATACTTTTATATTAGATAATGCTTAAAAAATATTAATTTTGAAGATTGGGTTATTTTGAAACTATTTGTTAAAACTGGTCGAAATGTAAGCTCGGTTTTTCTTTTACTTATGTTAGGGGCAAAGCCACTAAATTGTTTACCAACTTTAGTTTAAAGTCTGTTAGTCATTCCATGAGTTTAGTGACTTCAAATTTTAGGAAATGTTAAAAGGGAATATAATTCGAACCAAAAAACTCCGTGAATTTGGTACAACTGTGCACCAAAGTTGCTAATAACTCAGCAACTTATAATTTTTTCTCAGAGAAAGATATTTGACCATAATTCTTGAGTGAGTCACTTATTTTGAAGAAAAAGTTTCATTTTCATTTTTTGCACGAAACTACCGTCTTACTAACAGGTTCCGGTCTGGCAGTTGGTTTAGTCCAAAACTAAAATTGTGAAACATTTTCATTAGATAATTTCAAAGAAACCAAACTTTTCTAAGTACTCTCCTGGAGCCTTATTTTAATAAGGATTCTGAAAAGGCTATGTAATCAATAAGCTAGTAGAAAAATAAAACATTTGAAGTTGATATAATGTAATTAAAGTTACGAACAGGGCCTCGAAACTAGATGACTATAGTAGAGGTCTAGTTGCTACATTTTCTCATAATTCAGGTCTTTCCTTCATAGCTAACTCATAAAATATCTCTTGCAATAGGTTGAAGCTCCATGGATCTCTTGTAATTCTTCGATACATAGGCAGATCAGCAAGCAACTCAAACTTATATGGGAATGATGCATTCCAGGCTGGACAGGTTTGTATTCTCATTTGCTAAATTATTTTTGGGTTCTTTTTGCTTTTAAATTGCTAAATTCCTAACATGAACTTTTTTCTTTATTGTATGATTTCATTCTTATCATTAAAGGTTGATGAGTGGTTAGAATACCTCGCTATTCTTGAGAAAGGATCAGAATTCGAAGCGGGCTGCTGCTATCTTGACACATACTTGTCAACTAACACCTTTTTGGTTGGCAATGATGTGTCCATTGCAGACATCTATTTGTGGGCTGCCCTTGCAGGTGCAGTTTATATTCACTCTAACTCTGCTGTTTATATTCACTTCAAACTCTGGGCGATGCCTCTTTTCATAACTTGGAGTCCTTCAATAGAATAGTAGGGGTGCCGGATAGAGGGGGAGTCTATGATGTTTGTTGTTTGTTGTTTGTTAAGATTTCGGGTGTATTTCTGGTTGATGTTTGATTTTTGTGGATATCAATTCTAATAGTCCATTTGTATTCAAAGCTTTCTTATGTTTATATGCATATCAAGTTATCGTAATAAACTAATGGCCATATAATGTCTTTTGTTGTCTCAATGTTGAATTTATTGATGTCGGAAGATATAGCTATGGTGCTGAAAAAGAAAAATATGTTGCTCCCTTGATGAATATGAGTAATAGATAATCAGATTTATGTGAGTAAAATAAAATTACAAACACCTATAGTTATTGCTATCAACCAATCCCAAAACTGATCTTTTAGAATGAAGGCTATCAGGCTAGGTAATTCAAAGCTTTCTTGTGTTTACAATGCATATGAAGTTATTTACATAACGTCTTTTGTAATGTAAATTTACAGACTAGTGATAACTATTTCCCTTTTGCTGAGTTCAGTTTTGCTATATCAATTTATGGTGCATCATTACCTCCAAACTGGTTTTTCATATTCTGATGTAAGATGTTGTGTTTCTGATTTTTGTATGCTTGGACTTCTCTTGTAGGAACTGGGTTGAGGTGGGAGAGCCTGAGAAAGTCGAACAAGAAATATCTAAACGTGGTACGTTGGTACAACTCTCTAAGCTTCGAGTACAATACCCTGAACGATGTTGTACAAGGGTTTACTCCGAAAAAAGGTTCTGGGAAGCAAGTGACAGGAAAGTCAAAAGATCAACTTTCCCAAACTGAATCAAAACTTGCTGCCGGAAATAACACTGAAAAGGTTAAAGCAGCCAGTCGCTCTGAAATAGATCTTCCGGATGCTGAGTTGGGGAAAGTATGTTTAAGATTTGCACCAGAGCCCAGTGGCTATCTGCATATAGGCCACTCAAAAGCAGCTTTGCTTAATAAGTATTTTGCTGAAAAGTATAAGGGTAAGCTGATTATTCGCTTTGATGATACTAACCCAGCAAAGGAAAGCAATGAGTTTGTGGAGAATCTTCTAAAGGATATAGAGACTTTGGCTATTGGCTATGATGCTGTAACATATACTTCTGATTATTTTCCTCAGTTGATGGAAATGGCTGAGAACTTAATCAAACAGGGCAAAGCATATGTCGATGACACTCCACGTGAGCAAATGCAAAAAGAGAGGATGGATGGGATTGATTCAAAACGTAGAAATGAAAGTGTGGACACGAGCCTTGAGCTGTGGAAAGAAATGATTGTTGGATCCGAAAGGGGTTTAATGTGCTGTGTTAGGGGTAAACTGGATATGCAGGATCCCAACAAATCTTTACGGGACCCAGTTTACTACCGATGTAACCCAATTCCTCATCATCGGATTGGCTCCAAGTATAAGGTGTACCCGACCTATGATTTTGCTTGCCCGTTTGTGGATTCTGTTGAAGGTATTACACATGCACTTCGGTCTAGTGAATATCATGATCGTAATGCCCAGTATCATAGGATTCAACAGGATATGGGACTAAGAAAAGTTCACTTATATGAATTTAGTCGGCTGAATATGGTTTATACTCTTCTTAGCAAACGTAAGCTTCTTTGGTTTGTCCAAAATGGAAAGGTTGATGGCTGGGACGATCCTCGTTTTCCCACTGTTCAAGGAATTGTACGTAGAGGGCTGAAAATAGATGCTTTGATTCAGTTCATTCTTGAGCAGGTACAACTTAAACTTACGTCCCTTTGCTTTTCTGGAATATTTTTGTTGGCATAAACAAATCACTTGAATACAAGTTTCATCAATTTACTATTTATCTTGTTGTAGGGGGCTTCAAAAAATCTAAATCTCATGGAGTGGGACAAGCTCTGGACAATAAACAAAAAGATCATTGACCCTGTGTGTGCGCGACACACTGCTGTGGTTGAGGAGCATCGTGTTTTAATCACTCTAACTGATGGTCCTGATGTGCCATTTACGCGCATCATACCCCGTCATAAGAAGTACGAGGGTGCCGGAGAAAAGTGCACAACATTCACCAAGAACATATGGATTGAGTATGCTGATGCAATAGCCATTTCTGCCAATGAAGAAGTCACGCTGATGGACTGGGGTAATGCCATTATTAAAGAGATTAAGACTGACGAAACAGGACATGTGACACAATTAGTGGGTGTTTTGAATCTTCAAGGATCTGTCAAGACCACCAAGTTGAAACTAACTTGGCTGCCTGAAATAGAGGAATTGGTTAAACTTCAAGTCATGGAGTTTGATTACTTAATCGCAAAAAAGAAGGTAATTGTTTTTCTTATTGTTTGGTATGTTGTAACACAAATTCATGTTTGATGAAATGGTCTTGTCGATAATATTGATCATTTGATTGATTCTTATGAGAACTTGAGAAGAATTAACGGGGTAGGTAATGGGAATAAATTAAACTTGACATTAATTTTGCGTTATAGTAACATGAGACGGTCTTGGCTGAAACCAAGCGAGACTTTGTAGTTTCACATTTGTTTGCAAGATAGAACAGAGCAAATATCATCTTTTATAACCATTTTTCTGTTATAAATTATGTCAGGTGGAAGAGGATGAAGATTTCCTTGATGTGCTGAATCCTGTGACAAAGAAGGAGACTTTAGCCATTGGGGATGCGAACATGAGGAACCTGAAACATGGAGAAGTTATCCAGTTGGAGCGGAAAGGGTACTTCAGATGTGATGTCCCATTTGTGAGACGTTCAAAGCCGATTGTTTTATTTGCAATCCCAGATGGGAGGCAACAAAGCGTTTTAAGGTAATTGCCCTATCGTTCCAGAACCTTATCGACCATATCTTAGAGCTTAGGATGATCATCGAAGTCAGTAGTAGGAGACAATATAAACAGGATGAGCAGAGTGTTATGGTGTCTACTGCTTGGTTCTTTCAGCTTATGTTGGGTCTGTTCATGAAATTTCTGGGTTAATTTTGCATTTTCTTGTGATTTGAATCCCAAAGGGTTGTCAGTTCGGTTGTCTTATCCTGAAAAGTGTCACTAGCTTCTGTGTGTACTTTAGTTTTTACTTAGTCTTGTTTCAAAGGGAATTGACATCATTTTGCTGTGCCTGCACATCTGGAGTGCTAAAGGTGACCCCTTGGATATTTTTTGGTGCAGGTCTTGAAGAAAATAATAAAAGGAGTAGAAAGTCCTGGATTTGAAAGGAAAGGATGGATCGAGCTCTCATTGAAGGCAGCTGGGGGTAATACAAAGTTTTTTGTTTGCTTTGAGCGAATTATCGAGAAAGTAGTCTAATCTATGTTGATATCGTGCAATGTTCACACCGGTTCTTCATTAACTGGGCTGACCCGAGTTCATGACTCCACTACCCCGTTTTCAAAGTAATAGAAGCATTTATTGGTCAATTTTTGTAGAAAGACGGTCCGTAGTTTAGTGCTTGTAGCTGCACAGTGGAGGATGTGTGCTTTCATTGTGATCTTTACATGACATTTGTTTAGACAACACACTTTCATCTCAAATGTTTTGGTGGTTCATTGCTTGATTTGAATCATAAGAGAGTACCTTTAATTGTTTAGCCACTTTTGGTACTGTCATCCTGGTGCAACTACAAATTAGTATATAGAGGGGCAACAGTCTATACTGTGGGTACTGGGAACTATTTGAACAAAAGAATTATTTCTTTCTTCTCAAACCAACCGTAAACAGGCACACATTTTTTTGTTTTAAGACCGTCCTAACTTAAGATGGCTCTCTCAAACTTGATAAAAGTAGGACTGAAATAAGATGATGTGAGAGGTCTTCACTGAAGACGGTCCCAAAGTGAACCCCTAAAGCATTCCAACTTCCATTCCCTACAGTATTTTTAAATGGATTTGCACAAAAGCTACATTTGACGAGGAGCGGAATTTTAAGACCAACGACTTGGCTAACAGCAGAACGCCATTAACAACTGATGGCCATTGAAGGGATTTATCGGAGATAGCTTAGCCTAATATATCATGGGTAACGAGTTTTACATTCAAATCCCCCCATCCCTAGACTGTTTGGATTCGAGTCTTCAGTAACCTTTTCCATTTGAAAATACACTTGTGTGAGTTTTTCCATCCTGTAACAAATGTGAACGTGTTAAGTCATTTTTTTTTCCTTAGAAGATTTCAATATTGGCTTTACAAAAATTAGGATTAAGATATTGATTGAATCTGAGAAAATACTTGAAAAAACCAAGGCAGAATTTCAATATTCATGTAGTCGGCTAAGTCTCGTTCTATGTTTTTCTAGTCAGAGTCCGAAGTCAGAACTAAAATCAACAAGAAATTAAGGCAGTAACACATGCAGATTCTTCGGAAATTTTGATCAGCATGATTCTCTAATCATGTTCCCAATAGTCAACCGCATAAAAATCGGACACTATTTCTTGTTTAAGACCGTAATAACTCAAGATAACTTTCACATCCAATTGGAACAAAGGTGAAATTAAAAGGAGGCTCTGAAAGGTTCATGTTAGACCGTCTTAGGAAAATTTGATATATGAATATGAACCAAAAGAAATTACAAAGCTGTTATAAACTCGTAATATTAAAAAATAATCAAAGAAAACAAATTATTTAACTTATAGAAAAAATTTAGAGCTAAAATTTTCTATACAAAGGGAAAGAAAAACAGTACAGTAAACTAGGGACTAATTCCAGTGGGTATCAGCACAAGGTGTGCAGCCTTCCAATGCAATGTCGTTGATTTGGACTTTGGAGTCGTATATACCGCCGAGCTTCCAGTTTGCTGGTAGAACATTTTTGGCCCATATCGTTTTTCCATCAAAGCCTGAAGTTACGACAAACCTGAACTGCAATGGTCCGCTACCAGGAACCCTATTTGTTTCCCACACTGAGCCATACTTGCGGGTCATGAATGTCCAGTGTGATGAACCAACCTAGACAATTGACTTAACAAGTTAGCCACTATAACAGGTACGAGTTTCAAACTCAGAGATCATGAACAAAAAAAGACGTTATTCTGTAAACTGACAAATGTAATTTACCTTTGCAACATCGATAGCTACAATTTCAGTTTGGCCACCTTGGTACAGTATTTGGATAGCCAGATAACCGGGATTTCTGGTAGACACTTCCGTTTGGTCGACACGAATGGCCATGTTTTTACGTTTATAATCACAAGGTACCCTGGTGCACACACAACGTAGCATACCAATTAGTAAACATCAACCAATTGTACTAACTAATACTCCTCCGTATGCATTTAGTGTGCGATGCAACTTATCGACATAAGAACAAATATGCAAGCAGATCAACTTGCACAAATTAGCTGTATTATTTTGTCATACTCATGAAAGTTCCAAACAACGAGATCATATATAGTATGGGTGTCTAGATTTGTACTAGTGTTACACTACTGCTACATATGCGGAAATGTCGAATTGATGTCGAATTGATTAATAATCGCCAGTTATAAAATGTGAGCTAAATGTTGGACAAGCTAAGGCGTACAATTTAATGCTATGTAGCTCCAAGTTTTTAATTAGGATCATTATGAGAGAGCGGAGACACACAAGGACACCTTTGATTCATTAGCTTGACAGTATCAGAAGGGTCCACTAAATCATTACTCAATTTCGACAAAATATTTGAAACTTGCTAAACATTTACCAGAACGTGTGTGAAAAATAGGATTTTGTCGACTCTTTCATTGGGTTACCTATTATAGAGGTGTCCATGTTCCGCTTCATTAAGATGACATCCCAACCCATAACACCAAACCCACTTGGTTATAAAACAACACAAACTCTCATTTCATTTGTGACGGCATTATTCCGTGAGAGGTCACAAGCAAGATGGGTATGATAAAACAATGAATGAATCCGAACTAAACTAAAGTTAAGTAAAAAACCGACATGAAGTCAAGTAAAGCAAAAACCCAAAACTATTGTTGTGAATTTGTTATCATTACTAATAATATACTTGGATTAACACATGAACTGACAATATACATGCATAATCTTAAAAATTGATCTGACCGTCTTAATATACAGAATAACAATCATACCTTTTATATTCGACGTCTAAAGCTCCAAGCTTGAGGACTTGAAGGTCCTTACCAGGTAAGGCCATAGCCCTGAATGCTCTACTGCTAAGCACAAAGTCTGTTTTATTACTTTTGTTAATGTCAGTCAACACCACCTTAACCCCTGCTTTATTACAAATATCACTGTTCTTGCATCTTATCTGTCCAACAAATTCAAAATTCAGAATTGATTCTTACCTCAATTATAAATAATAATAATAATAATAATAATAATAATATATGCTCTTGAATTTAACTAAATCATTCACTCTGTCCCGATCATTTCTTTACGATTTTATATCTGGTTAACTGTGACTCTGGGCCACTGGGGTATCAATTTTTTTTGGTTGTTTAATAGGAAACTGCTAATTTTTTGGGATTTGGAGTAGCAAGTGTTGCTCCTTATTACTATTGGGAGACATCCAAATAAGGAAAACGTAAAGAAATGATCGGAAAATTAAGACGATATATAACATGTTATAAACCTGATAGCAAGCACCACAACCAGCACCATCTTTATAAAGTGAAGGAACACCAGCTGCCACGTGCCCACCATTAAACTTCAAAGCTAAGGAACCATACCCACAAGCTCCAGCTACATCAAATTCAAAAATTGAAGATTACCCACTTAATTAAATGCTAAAATATTATCTGGGTCAATCTTAATTTGCTCTTATTTGAACAAAAAATTATATGGGTCTGAATCAAATTAATTAAATTAATAAATAGACTTACAAGAAAGAGAAGAAGCTTTGGTGAAGATGGCTGCTTTTGATAGCACACATTCTTCACAAGCTGTTGCAATGGAGAAGAGAGTGAAGAACAAGTAGATTATAATAGACATTATTTGTGTTAAATGAGTTTGACTAAGAATTTAGGACTTGACTTTGTAATTTAAGATATGTATGATGTGTGTGGAAAATGAAGATGGTGATGTTTGGTATTTATAGGGAGGATGAAGTGCGTAATAGACTGTAACACATACATCAAGGTACCAAAATTCTTATTTAAGACGGACCGTAATAAAACGGTTAAAATATATAGATGAATAAGAAGTGTAATGTCTAGTTATTGTCAAACTTTTACTCCGTATTATATATTTTTATTTATAATGGAATAATATTTGACTTTTTAATAAAGAGTTAAAATGGATATGCTTGTCTGAAAGAAGTGAGGGAGATCAAGTGGTTGAATAATTAGGATTGGGTTAAATTGAAAGTATTATATTCGTATTATTTTGGGGGACAGATAAGATTACAAGAGCATAAGATTTACGTAAGAAAACGCGGAATTAATA
>JAOWBH010154725.1:0-11832 GCA_028566215.1 Silene coronaria | reverse complement strand
TCTATTCTCATAGACAAAGTCCTAAATAGAAGAAGTGCCTACAATGACCTATTTACACTTGTCAAATTTCTCAATTGACATTTTCCAAAGTTTTTATTAAATGCAACTATATTCCATGATGTAACTAATATAATACAGGTTATAATGCATATGCTCTAACTAACTATTATGCCATATAAAACAATGCAATACTCCTAACAACACATAGGCAATCAACAACCGCAACAACAAAATAGCACCTCATCGTCCTCAACATACGTACCCATTCTCCTCAAGTGAAACTTGAAAAAGAAATGGATGGGAATAGAGATTAGAACGATCATACTATGCGGTGTTCATTTCCTTTTTTGGTGTCTCAAATAAGGCGACATGCCCTATGTGAAAGAGAGTAACAAACAGACAATGTATATACAATTCTATACTACAAAGTAAATAATGTATTTTTGGGTTTTTGAATTTTCAATTTTTTAGGATTTTTCAATTTTTTGAAAATAAAGAACATGTTTTTGGATTTTTAAAAGTTTTTCAAATTTTTATAAGCCTTTTGGATTTACATTTCCCATCCCCACACTAAGAAAGTACATTGTCTAAAATGTACACGATGGGAACGAAAAATCAATCCATGATTGCAAATGAATGCATGATTTATCAAAATGTAAGTGTATGCTCTAAACTAAATGCAAGGTTAGTAACTAAGTTACTACATATGATGCATGAAACGGTCAAATAGAGAGCTAATTATAATTAACTCGGGTCTCTTATAGTTGAACTTCCCCAAACCGAACGAAACACCATTTCTAGTGCAAAAAGAGGGAATGTTCGACTACGAGAGACAATACATGAATATAAAGTGCTCTTTACTAAACTACGTGATGCATGCTTTCGATTAGGTAGAGAGCTAATTTAGATTAACTCGAATCCGGCATGGTCAATCTTTTCCCAAAAAGAACATTGTACAAAGTACTTATTAATGTGCCAAAAATGGGGAAAATATCAAATATAGCCAATGCATGCTATGCAATTGTCATTTTGGATTTTCAATTGAAGAAGCAAAAATGAGTACCAAGGTGTTTTTTTTTTGTTTTTTTTTTGGGTGAAATGTAAGTATATTATAGCTCATAATCAAACCAATTACATCAAATGTTTAAGAGTAAAAGATGTATGCCATTTACATCCATCTTTTAGCTCTTTCCCACTCACCCTCATTACATTTCATACGAAATCTAGGCAATACATCCTTTGTAACTTGAGAAATTACAAGTTCTGGCCGACTAATCAACATCTCAAATCTACAAGTATTTCCCACCCTCCATATATGATATAGAAGAGCTTGAATTTCTGCAGCTACAAGTTGCTTATGGAGTAGACTTTTAAATCTACACTTCAGCCACCAATCAATGTAATTCGTAGCAGGTACCTGTAATCCCAGTGCAATGTTTAACAGTGCCAGGCATTGAGCACTATAACAACAGTTGAAGAAAAGATGATTGTGATTCTCGTCAGCCATTCCACAAAGTAAACATGTTTGATCAGTGCAAATGTTCATTCTGTGTAACCTGTCCCTGGTGAGGAGCTTCTGGTGAGCAGCAATCCGCCCAATGAAACAATGTTTAGGTGTACTCCTCCTATTCCAGGTGAAAATATGCCAAGCAACTCTCTGTGTCTCACCTCCCAGCCACTGGTAACCTTGTTTTACTGAGTACTCATTCGCAATTCTAAGCCACCAATTGTTCTGATCACCATGCTTCATTTTCTACTTAATCCCACATATTTTCTCCAAGACCAACTAGCTGTTTGTGTAGGTGCATAGTCAAACCAGTTTCTCTGTTTTATATAAATGGCATGGATTCATTTAACCCAAAGATGATCTGTTTTGCTTGTGATCCACCAGGCATACTTCCCCATTGCAACCTGGTTCCATCTTTTAAAATCCTTCAATCCTAAACCCCCATTCTTTCTCTCCTGACACACTTTCTCCCAAGCAATCAAAGGAGGAGAATTAGCAGTATCCTTGCCTAGCCAAAGAAATGTTCTACAAATAGCCTCTACTTTGTTCAAAATAGCAGTAGTCAAGAGAAAAATGCGAGCCCAGTAGCTATGAAAATGACTAAGAACTGATTGGATAAGAATCAACCTACCAGCATAAGATAATTTTTTATTGCCCATGGATCTGATTCTGTCAACTACCTTATCCACCAACTTATTACAGTCCATTATGGACAATCTTTTGGAGGCAATAGGCACACCTAAGTATCTAAAAGGAAGGGTTCCAGTTTTCATTCCAGTTACTCAAATAATCTCATCCAAAACAATTGCCCTAACACCATTACTATACAAACAAGATTTCTCCTTATTCATTCTAAATCCAGATGCACAAGAGAAGGTCTCAAAAGATATAATAAGGGTAACCACTGAGTTTTTGTCACCTTTACAAAATAAAAGTAAATCATTTGCAATGCATAGATGATTCAGTTTTAACTGTCTGTAGAGAGGTGAAAATTAAAACCATCATACTCCTGAGTAACCACAAGGATTATGCTGAGATACTCCATGCATATAGTAAAAAGTAATGGGGATAGAGGATCCCCCTATCCCAATCCTTTCTTTGCTTTGAAAAAGCCAAACTTTTCACCATTCAGAGAAAGGGTAAAAGATGGGGTGGATAAACACTCCATAATGATGCCTACTATATGACTGGAAAAATTCAAAGCATTAAGCATATCCTCCACAAAATTCCATTCAATGCTATCATAGTCCTTCTAGAGATCAATTTTCATAATAATCGTAGGTAAGCAAGCCTTTCTACTATAATGTTTAACCTGGTCTTGGCAAATCAGGACATTTTCAACAATGTCCGTATTCTTAATAAAAGAACTTTGATTTGGGCTAATTATCTCAGGCAAAATTTGGCCTAGCCTACTAATTATCACCTTAGAAATGCGCTTGTATATGGTGTTACAACAGGCAATGGGCCTAAACTGGCTCACAGAATCAGGTAGCTCAACTTTGGGAATCAAAGTAAGAGTAGTATTATTGATTTGTTTAATCATTTCACCTAAATTGAAGAAGTCTTGTACAGCTGCAATGATACTCCCTTCAAATATACCCCATGCATCCTTGAAAAGTTGGCTAGAATAGCCATCAGGGACAGGTGCCTTGGAACCAGGGATTGAAAAAATAGCCTGCTTAATCTCTTCACCAGTGACAGGTTGTATAAGGGCAGTTCTCATTCCATTAGTCAGAATCTTTCCTTTTTGAAATTTAGGATAGTGAACTTTTGTCACTCTATTGCTGCTTCCTAGGATAATTTTAAAATACTCCTCAAAAACATTATTAATATCTTGTGCAGTCGTACATAACCTTCCATTTGAGTCATTTATTTGAATAACCTTATTTCTGCTTCTATTTTTAATACTAACATGGAAGAAGGAAGTATTCTCATCTCCCTCCTGAATCCAAGCAGTTTTTGTTTTTTGTAAGAGGAGTTGATGCTTAACTTTGTTCATGGTGATTAAGTCCTTTGAAATCTCTTTTTCATCTTCTATAAGAATTGGGTCCATAGGAGAACTTCTTAAACGCAATTGAATGTCCTTTAGAAGTTCAGAAGTAATGTGAGCATTGTTCTCTACATCATGGAAACCATTCCTATTGAGCTCCCTCAAACTCTTCTTTATCTGCATCAGTTTGGTCACAATTTGAAACATCTTAGTGCCCCAGATGTTAACACTCCAATGGTTACTAACTATTTCATTGAAATCTTTATCCATGGACCACATATTAAAGTATTTAAATATATACTTTCTTCTCCTCTCCTCTCCATCTAGTTGAAAAATACAAGGGCTATGGTCAAACAGTCCCTTAAGCAAGAAATTAGCATAAGCTTCTAGATAGAAATTTAAACAATCAGCATTTATAAGCATTCCATCAATCATGCTGTAGACCCTAGTGTCCACCCCATGCTTGTTGTTCCAAGTAAATAAACGATCCAATTTCCTTGATATCTTGAACTTGGCAAATATCTATACACTTCTGAAATGCCTCAATCTCAACATTAGTAACCTTAGACCCCAATCTCTCTTGAGCAGATAGTACATTGTTGAAGTCACCACCTAGAGCCCGAGCATCACTGATAGAGGTGCTATAGGTAATCAAGTCACCCCATAATTAACTTCTTATTGCATTATCAACATCCTCATACACCACAGTATACCAAAATCTTTTTTTCCTTTTCTTATCCAACACTTTAGTATGTATAGTTTGCCTAGTGATATCCTTAATATCCACTTCAAAAACATTAGGGTCCCATAACAGCCAGATTCAATCTTTTTTTGTCCTCATTTGGTTTGTGCAAATAGCCCAGTTGGCACAAATATTACTTCTTATACATTCTAATTACTACTATTAACTTTTGTTTCAACTAACCTAAATAGCCCCACTCTATTATTGTGAAGGAACCATTTTATTTCTTTTTGTTTATTCAGGCTATTGAGTCCTCTTATGTTCAAAAAACAAAAACTATCCATGACCTTGTAGAGAAGGCCCCCCTTGGACCTCCACCTTTATCAACTGAATTTTCCATGTTCAGTTTTTCCTTTACACCACTCTTAACCACAGAAACAGACCTCTGAATAGTAGAGTTCAATGAGTCCATAAAGGAAAGTTTTCCTGGTACTCTTTGTGACCCCCTCAAAGACCTAAGTATTCATTCTAGATACTATCCTAGCAAGAGTAGGAACAACACTATGGATTACTGGAATAAAATCCTTAGGAGTTGAGACAGTAGTGGCCACTAGTTTGACAATATCTTTTGGTTTCCACACTTGTCTAGGTTTTGGCTTAGGTTGAACAAAATCACCCTTTCCCTTCATGCAATTTCCTATTGTATGACCCAATCCTCTACATTATTGACACACTAAAGGCAACCAATCATATGACATAGTAATTTTTTGTTGTAGCACTTTCTCATCTGGAAATTCAATAATATCGGGGAAATTCTGGAACAGTTTAACTCTTATCATGACTTTAGCATAGTTCAGCAAAGTTTTATTGATAGTGGGTTCATCACATCGAATGAACTCACCAATACCGCTCACTATTTGCTTCAAAGCTGCATGTCCCCAAAACTTAAGCTCTAACCCCTTCAGTTTAATCTAAATTGGAACAGACTCCACATCATGCTTAATTAGTTCAACATCTGATGTCTATTCATGGATTATCACTGGTTTGTTGTCAAACATAAGTTGATCTGACTCCATAACCTGCTTCATTCTCTCAATCGTTTTGAAACGAACAATGAAAATCCCATTTGGCATGAATGAATCTTATCAACATCAAATCGTTTCCAAACCCTCTGAATAAACCCCGAGACCACCGACCAATGGGGATTCGCCCCTAAGATATATCCAAACACAGAAGATTTGCACTAATTAATTTTACTTTCTACATCATCTGAAGAGAGTTGGTTCAATACCTTTGGTGGTTCATTCACTTTCTGATTGAGAATCTTCTCCTTTGGCTTCGATTTGTTACGCATTACCTCTGTCCGTGCGCCATCCTGGTTCTGATTGATGATGTCCTGATCTTCCTCTTCCAAGATATCATCAAGCTCTAATTCCAAATCATGGGGGAAGCGTTGTTGTCATCGTCTTTGATGATGAAGCAATATTCTCAACGTCCTCATCACAACTATCCTCACTTATTAGTCTAAATTCATTATGTTATCTATTAATTTTTTTTTGGATTTTGTATTTTAGCATAAGAAGAAGATTCAAAAGACTGATTCCTAGATCTCGCCATTTTTGGATTAGAAAACAAGCAAAACCTAGCTTCTCTCTCTAACTCAAATGGGTTATTTGATTATCCTCCACCAAGGTATTTCTATGGTGCCAAAAATACACGCCTCCTACGGACCGAGGCAACTCATCAAAAGAGTCCAAACATGACTCTAAACTACCAATGATAGAAATGAATAAAGGTTAAGAAAGATAAACAAGAGAAGAGGACTTACAAGGAGGCATGTTCCCAAAGTTGGAAGCAATGTGTTTGAAGGGGACCACCGTCACACTCTAACTTGGAGCCGTCCTAACCGACCTTCCTCTATCTCACCACCTCCACTAGCATTGATGGAAAGATATGCTTTCATCCACACTCTCCTCACTATCCCGTACTCTCCCATAATTGCTACTTACGCTCTCAATGTTCAATGACACCGTCTTTGTTCGTTCTTCATTTCGTTGGGCTTGTATGAAGAGGAGTTTCATTTGTGCCCAAGAAGATAGCAAGCCATTAGGATTTATGTGACCCCGATCAACTAAGATAGCATATGATGGGTAGAGAGCTAGGTACGCATCCACTCTATCTTCATACATTCTCTTATACATTTCTTGAAGGATTGCGGTAGTGTAGTCATCATTTGGTTGCACGCTTGGATTTGGATGTACGAAAGGTTTGTATTGTTCCGAGTAAGGTGGGATGAAGATAAATCTAGGATCGTCATACTCCCCGGTTTGGTCTCTAATAGTGCTCGAATCCACATTAGGCAACATGCCTGGGACAAAGTAACTTGGTGCCAGCGCGTTTAGATGTCGTTTCGAGACAATGAGTGGCAAGATTTTGAATGATGAATCAATCTCTTGACATTATTTCGTCAACCATTTCAATTTACTTTGTGGGCCTTCAAATTGGAAACAATGGTGATGTCGTGAAAGAAGGGGCTCATCTATCAACGTTTCACCCGGAATTGGTCTGTAAAAGTTGTCAAGGTTAAAACGAGGGTTGAAGTGTTTTGCAAGGTGGGTTATCAAGCCACTATTCATGATATGGAGTACCCGTCCTTACCTTGAGTGATTTGGTTCTATTTTTCTATAATCACATAAGACGGATTGAATTCAATTCCTCCTTGGATTCTCAATTTTGACTAAGGAAAGCCAAGTCTTGGGCGTAAACTACTCTCATTTCCCTCCTAGCAACAACGGTGTTGGCGATGGATCATTGCCAATATCGAATTACCAAATATTGGATACAATATGCCGAGACATTTTTTAATCTCCTATGGGTTCGCCCCGTGATTGCCCTCCACAACACATTCACTTGGTTTTCTCGCACCTTTTGTTTCTTGTCATTTGACGATTCAACACCCATTATATCATCAAACTCTTTCAAGGTCATCATTCTTGAAATATTTTCAAGACGGAATTCAATGCAAGCCGTGCCTCGAAGGTTTGTTACTTGTAGGGAACTTAGAAACTCAAGGACTAGGCATTTGTATGTCAACTCATACATTCAATACATAGGAAACATTGCCATAAGTTCAAACATGGCTTTTGTTTGTTTCTTAATTCCTAACATCTCCAAGGTTTTTTTTGAAAACAAATCTAGTAGGGTAGATAATCTTACCTAAGAGTGAGATGAACCTCTTTCTTTGCTCCAGATTTACAAACTCCACTCCTTGGCATTCATGAAGAAGTAGCATTTTCTTAATTGTCTCCCCCTCTAGGAGTTGGTCTTTGAAAAATGATTTGGATGAGCTTCCTCTTTTCCTTAGGGACTTTGGGGGTAGTTGTTGTTGCAACTTCTCTTTACCATTTCTTGTTCTTGTCATGATTTTCAAATTTGAATGCAAGGAGAAATCAAAGAAAACCTTAAATTAATTGAGGTTTTTCTTTGAAACCCTAGAAAATAGTTGCTTTAATTTGGTTCAAATTTCAAATTCTCCAAAATTAGAATGTTGTTGTTGTTGAGAGTGTGTGAACAACTTTGATTCGAGATGTGGGTTTTAAATTGTTGAAATTTGAGAGTTATTTGTGGTGAGATTTGAGTAGATTTATTGTAATGTTCTTCCTTGTGTGTGTGTGTGTGTGTGTGTGTGAGAGAGAGAGAGCTTGTTTTATGAAAATATTTTGTAAGAAATTGGGGGAAAATTGTTTTTATAGGGAGGAGAGAGAAGAAGAAAAGTCTGGACCTGAGAACGACGATCTCGAACGGGATAGAGTCTGTCTCGGACGGGTTGGACGTGTCTCAGACGGGTTAAGCGTGATCTCGGACGGGATGTTTGTCAAGACTTTTTCAGCAGAAATCGTGTGATGATCTAGGATGGGTTGCCATCGTCTCAGACGACTTGATAGGCAACTCGGACGAGATCTTAAGCAGGATTTTTTTTTTGCTTGGGCAGCTCCCGTCTCGGACGAGATGAGCTTTGTCTCGGACGTGTTGATTTGTTTCTCCTCTTTTTCTTTGTTTCTTCATTTGCTATGTGAGGGATGTTGTTGTTTATCCCCACATTAGGTATTTTCTCCTACAAAATTATTACAACTCATTAAACTTCCCTCCCTCACTTACTCTAATGCAAAAATCAATGGTGCAAATAATTGTACATAATAATAAATACAATGCAGTTAGGGGGTTAGAATAATGTACAAGGGAGGGTTTTGGGTGGACTCCACCAAAGTCTTTCCTTTGACATTTGTATGGGGGGAATTGGCTCAAGGTAGAGCGTCTCTACCTCTCCAATAAAAGCACCTTTGAAATATGGCTTCAACTTTTGACCCTTCACTTTGAATCGCTTACCTTTGTGCGTTTCGAGCTCAAAGTCGCCATACTTTCCAACTTCGTAGATCGTTTATGGACCCAACCATCTAGAATACAACATTCTAGGGAAGAGCTTGTACCTAGAATCAAAAAAGAGGACCTTGTCTCCTTAGTGTAATTCTTTCTTCTTGATCCTCTTATCATGGAACGACTTTGTCCTTTCCTTGTATATTCTTGCATTTTCGTAAGATTGAAGTCGGAATTCTTCCAATTCTTGCAACTGTAGGAGTCTCTTTTGTCCGCTTGCCTTGAGATCAAGACTGAGTTCCTTAATGGCCCAAAATGCCTTATATTCCAATTCAATGGGCAAATGACAAGTTTTTCCATAAACAAGCTTGTAGGGTGACATTCCTATGGGAGTCTTATAGGCCGTCCTATAAGCTCAAAGTGTGTCATCGAGCTTTGTACTCCAATCTTTCCGATTTTTGTTGACAACTTTCTCCAAAATTTGCTTGATTTCCCGATTGGACACTTCTACTTGACCACTTGTTTGGGGGCGGTACCCCAAACTGATTCGATGTTGGAAACCATTCTTTGACAACAATGAAGCTTGTTTTCTTCTCATGGAAGTGAGTTCCTCCGTCGCATATCAAAGCTCTCGATACTCCAAATCAAGGAAATATAACTTTCTTCAAAAGGTTTATAACAACCTTGTGTGGACAAGAGAAATCGCACACGCGATGTTTTTATTTCAAAAAACATTTTTCTTTTTGAAGGAGTTGTCACTAATTTTTTTATGGATTTTAGACAACATTTTGTAGAGATTCAAAGTTCGTGTGAGATTACGTGTGAGGAAGTTTAAATTAATTTCATTAAGAAAAACACCCAACCTCGCTCGTTGCAATAACGGTCTCTACTAAGCAAAGAAATGGCTATTTAGCTATGAATCGAATGCGAGAATGCAACCATTATTTTAAACCCTAAACATGTGAATTTCATTCTAATGGTTTAATGCAAGAAACTTCGTCGAAGTAATTTATCATGCGAGTTCATTTAAACTAATCTAGTATAAATAAACACACAAAGAGGGGAAAGAGAGATTCTTACTCTTAGCATAAGAAAGATGATCAAACGTTAGCGGTTAGTAAACAATATAAATAAACACAATATATATAAACAAAACCAAAATATAAACAAATCAAATATATTACACAAAAATCTAAGTTAGATAAATTTACATGTTAGATAATTAATTACATAATTTACGGAATTAAAAGTGCAATTAAAACAAACAATATACAAAAAATTGAATTAGAAATAGAGAACAAACAGGCAGACCCGTGCACTGCACGGATCAGAAACAGACCAGACATGTGCACTGCACGGGTTGGACATATTAATTACATTCTATTCTAATTGCTATTTAAACGACTCAAATAAATTACAAAAAATATGAAATAAATTCTACAAATTCTAAAACATAAAAATACAGCATAAAACAATTTCACATGATTAAAATTAATTATATACAATTTGAATTAAATAATTTCATAATCTAAATCAAAATAATTCATCTTATGAAACATACATGTGAATTGAGCAACTATTTCATAATTAAGAAATTAAACATATGAATTATACAACTCATGGATTATTCTAATCCTAAGAAATATGTGAATTGGATTAATCAAATAATCATGGTTAAAATTGCATAATCATATGAAAAGTTCTAATTAAATCTTAATTAAAATAATCAAATCTAAGCATGCTCATCTAAACATGTGAATTGCACTAATCATAGACAAATTAGACTAAATCTAGCCTAAACCACACATGATACATGGGCAAATCATACGGCACACATTACAAGAACAAATCAACACAAATAATTCTAATACATGCGATTTATACAAATCTAATTAATCAAATCTTAATTAATTAAAACTATCATGTGAATAAATCGAAAAGACATGCTAAATAAACCAATTAACATGCTTAAACAAATAAAAGTTTCAACTTTAATGACCAAATCATATCTATGTCATAGATCTAAATAACATGTTCAAATTCATCATGTGATAGATTAAGATTAAACAATTTTATAATTTAACTCAAACGAACATAAAATTACAATCCGATTAATCATACATTAAAAAGATTCCATTTTTAACATAATTAAATTAAATTTATGTCATGAATTTAACCAACACACAATTTATTCAATTTAAACATAAGTCAAATCAAACAAATAAATTATACAAACCAAAATTATCATACAAAAAATATGATACAATCCTAATTACAGAAAACAAACCCTTACACACAAGGGGCCATCCATCGGCAATAAACAACCTAAGTTAATTATATCGTCCTCCTCCATGCATAATTAATTCATGTATATTAATTGTCCTATTCCAAATATGAGGATATGTAAATGAGAAGGAACCACCACTACTACAAAATGAGTCTATTGCAACACTTCTTAAAAATGTTGCATTTTAAACAAGTCTATCATAATTGCAACACTTATTGAAGAAATGTTGCAAAAAACAAGAATTTGCAACACTTCTTTATAAAAGGCAACACTTTAGTACGAAAGGTTGCTTTGTGGTTATCTTCAAGCATAGGCCTGTTAAATGGGCTGGGTCTCGGCTCCGGTCATATGAGTCGAGTTAATATGGGCTTGAGGTCGGGTTATGTCAGAATCTTGGTAAATAATTAGTTTTTGACGCCATTTTTAATTAATTTTTTTTAGAAAAATTAGGCATAATTTTTTTTAATGGTTACATTATTAATATGTCACGATTATAGAAATCAAGTTATATTATTATTAAAGAATAAAAAATCTATATAAAATCGATTTATAATTGTTTTTAATTATTATTTCAAATATAATATATAAATAAATTTTTTTTATAAAATTTTTAATTTATCTTTTTCAAATCGATTGACGTTCAAGTCGACTTTCAACCCTAAATTAATGGATCATTTTGGGTTTGAGTGGCGAAATTTACCGGTCCTTGAGGCTTGACGATGAAAAAAATGACTCAGGCGAGTCGAGTTTAAGGGTTGGTTAAAAACTGACTTTAGCATCGCTTGGCGATTTGCGTATGTGAACTTAAAACAGGGCTATAATTCTATAACCCGTTTCTGTTGACTCTCGAACTCCCCTTCCTCAACACACAACACCATCCTCATACCTCATTTCTCATTATCCTCTGATAATTTCCCAGGTACACTCATCTCTCTCTCTCTCTCTCTCTCTCTCTCTCTCTCTCTCTCTCTCTCTCGCTCGAGTGTGTTTCA
>JAOWBH010154714.1:0-11832 GCA_028566215.1 Silene coronaria | reverse complement strand
ACATGAGACTGTTCAATTCGCGTCGATTTTACATCAAATTGGTATTAGAGCGCTTTATTTTACATCAAATTGGTATCAGAGCGAGTTTTAATTTGTTTCTTAGCAAATTAATCTTGGGAGATGACGAATTCTAATTCTGAAGATGTTAGTTCAAGTAAGGGTGATGACAACAACTATCAAGGGTAATTGGATGAGCTCAAGAAGTCTATGGCTGAGATGAATGGCTTGTTGAAGAACTTTTCAAAAATGATGGGCGATGGATCAAAGGGTCGTGGAGGATGTTTAGTGCAAGTAGGAGCGGGTCTGATTCGGAGATGGATGAGGTAATTTCCAAACCCAAAGGGAGTAGAAACGATGATGATCTAGTCTTAAACTTGATATTCCCGAATTCAATGGAGATTTGGATGCGGAGAAGTTTCTGGGCTGGACAGTCCGAGAAAGTGTTCGAATACAAGGAGTACGACGAACACAAGCAATTCAAGGTTGCTACTTTGAAGTTGACAAAGTATGCATCTTTATGGCATGAAAACCTAAAGAAGCAACGTAAAAGAGACAATAAAAGCAAGATTGATACCTGGGAAAAGCTAAAGAAACACCTCATAAAGCGATTCTTACCTAGAGACTATGAACAAGATCAATACTTAAGATTAACGTCTCTTGCTCAAGCGAACTTAAGCGTGGCTGATTATATCAAAGAATTTGAGAAATAAGTATCATATGTGATCTAGAAGAGAAGGAGGAGAGTGGCTCGGTTCATTCGAGGTCTAATTCCATCTATTGCTCAACGAGTTGAGATCCAAAATTATGACGATTTTGATGATGTTTGTAGACTTGCACTCAAATTCGAGAAGCAAGACAAGAGGAAAAGATTTATAACCAGCTATGATATTTTGAAAGAAGCTAATCCTCTTTATGATAATTTCAATCCTCTCATAAATCATAATCATAATGAGGCACGAAAAGATCTTAAGGATAAAGAGAAAGTGATTTTTATAGAGCCTAAGAAGACTAGTACGGTAAGGTGTTTCAAGTGCCAAGGTTATGAACATATTGTAAACGAATTCCCACAAAAGAGAGCACTTAATTTGAAAGAATTGGGGAACATAACGCCTTACTTTGTTCTACGTCAGATTCAGAAGGACGAACCAGAGGAGGGCGAGTTTGAAACATATATCATTGAACCATTAAGTGATGATGATCAAGAAGAGTCAATGGCTCGCAACTTACACCTCCAAGCTAATCCAATCAAGGAGGAAGAGGTTATGTTTTTTATAGTTGCTCATGAAGAAGAAGAGGATGTTGAAGACGTTGAAAACGACAATGGTGAATTGATGGTGAGTCATAACAAGGATCTTCCTAATTTGTTTGATGATGAAACCGGTGTAAAAGAAGAAGATAATGCAGATCATGATGATTCTATTATGCTACCAATGTTGGGTAAGAAATTAGTATGCCATAATATTTGTTTGGATTCTCAAATTGATCAACCCTATCAATCACCACTTGATAAATGTATCGATAAGAAGTTATATGGTGAAAATTGTCAATGTTATTTCTTATTGAATCCGATTCTTATGGATGCTCATGATGACCCTTTTGTTTCGAGCAAATATTATTTAGATTATCCTACAATTGTGCATGGAGGGTGGTCGGGTGCAAAGCAGAGAAAAGGAAAGTACAAAAAAGGACGGTTCAAAGGTAAAAGAAGTTGTATGAGTATTGCTACCCTTGAGAAGTTTGTAAGAATTTCACAAGATTTCATAACTACAATCATCGTTAAGTATGGATGGTTTGTTTTCGATCCGGGTGGCATCAAATATCTTCAGAATTTGAGAATTGGCAAATTCTCAAAAAGAAAGGGAGAATGATGCGGGAGCATTGGGACACAATGAAGTATTACAATGTCAAGACATTTCCAAGTTAGTTGAAGGGTCTAAGGTTAGCTTAAGTCACGTAAATATGGTAACTTGGAAAGGAATCTGGCATGAGGGTTGTTGAACACTCCCCGAGACTATTCAAAATGCTTCAATGTTGTTCAAACAAGTTCACACGTTTACTTGACATCCAAGATAGTGATGTCGAGGCTTCTTACATAAGGAGTCATATCCTAGTATCTTTAGAGTTTAGGAATAAGTACTATAAAGTACAATAGCTTATTATATTCGAGTTTAACTATTAGAGTTGATGTAATATTTTCCTAAATTCTTGGAAAGCATAAGTTTCCTAATTCTAGATAGCTTAGTTGTGAAGTTATTGGTTTATCGTAAGAGAAGGAAACCGAGATTAGGCATGTTAGATCGGTTCCTAAAAAATATGAATAGGGAGTATGTCCTCTCTATTATTGATACATTGATTATTGAGTTAAGTTTATTCTTAATTGCCTGCGAGCACCCCTTTCTAAACTTGCGAGTTTAGTGCCTTTTCTTCCTTGCGAGGTTGAAACCCGAATTACTCAAGTATTCTTGCAAGAGTATTAGTTTAATTCAAGTGTTTAGCTTAAGTCCTTGCGAGCGTGAGAGTTATACACATATCCTTTGTTATTTTCGTTCCAATTTTTACATCTGTTTTACATCAAATTGGTATCAAAGCGCTTTATTTTACATCAGTGTATTGACTATCGGGCTACCAATCCCCTTGGTAGCGGCGTTGTGTACTTCACCAAGCTCGATCTAGTTATCATCAAGTTCGGATTGCCGAATGAGATGAGCCAAAGACGGCGTGTGTGACAAGACATGGGTCTTTTGAATGGTTGGTCATGCCGTTTGGCTTGACGAACGCACTAGCCACGTTTTGCACCTTGATGAATCATGTGTTTCACGAGTACTTAGACAAATTCGTGGTGGTGTACTTGGATGACATCGTGGTGTATAGTCGCTCGTTGGCAAACACGTGGAACACTTGAGGCTTGTGTTCGGAAATCTTCGAGACAACCACATGTTCGTTAAGGAGAAATGTGAATTCCCCCAACCCGAAGTTATCGTAAGGAAAGGTGTCCGAGCTTCGTTCTTTCTTGGGGCTAGCGAATTACTATCGTAGATTCATAGAAGGATACTCGAAAATTGTTGCTCCACTAACCGATTTAATGAAGAAAGACGTTAAGTGGGAGTGGGCTATCGACAAGAGGACGGCTTTTGAAAGGCTAAAGGAAACTGTCACTGCCGGACATCGCAAAACCTTTTGAATTGAATTGAAAAAGATGTGAGAAAAAAGTATACCTGAAGAATACCTGAGGCATACGATGACCCTGAGTAGTAATCCCGATCTAATACTCATTAATTGTAGCCGTCTCCGTTTTTTGCCTCCACCACCCCCATTGATACATATCCATCTCCCTCTAAAAAAACTTCATGATATCAAATAGTAACCCATCATCACTCAAAGCAAATTAAACAATCAAAACAATCAATCAAATGAAATGAAAATTAAAATAAATAAACAAAATAAGAAAAACTGATGCATTGATAAATTTAAAAGAAGGAATGGTTAGGAGGAGACAAGAAATTGGTAAAGGTGAAATGAGTGAAGGAGAGGAAAAAAGGGAGGATGAATGGTTAAGAATGGAGGGAAGAAGGAGGCAGAGAAAGTTGTCGATTGAAATTGAAATAGGTGCCAAAAGAAATACGTAAGTGAATAGTTAGAAAAGAATAGTGCTTTGGCAATAGTACCCCATCTTGGCCATTCATTCCTTGTCTGGGCCACACATCCATTCTACTTTTCCCTTTACTTGTTTCATCCTACGACTCACAAACAAAGCATTGTGAATAGTGCTCTCCTCCCATCTCAGCCGTCGACTCCTATACTATCTATTCATCTAAGCCGCACATCGTTATATCAAACTCCCTATCAATTTCAATCGACAGCTTTCTCCGCCTCCTTCTTCCCTCCATTCTTAAACATTCATCCTCCCACTTTTCCTCTCCTTCACTCATTTCACCTTTACCAATTTCTTGTCTCCTCCTAACCATTCCTCCTTTTAACTCTATCAATTCATCAATTTTTCTTATTTTGTTTATTTATTTTAATTTTCATTTCATTTGATTGATTGTTTTGATTGTTTAATTTTCTTTGAGTGATGATGGGTTACAGGTTACTATTTGATATCATGGAGTTTTTTTAGAGGGAGATGGATAGGTATCAATGGGGTGGAGGAGGCAAAAACGGAGACGGCTACGAAACCTTTTGAAGTTGAAACAGACGCGTCTGATTATGCCCTCGGAGGGGTACTTCAAAGTTGAATGGAGTCGAGACGCGGTATGCCGCCCAAGAATAGGAGCTCCTAGCCAATTTTCATTGTCTGCGGGGATGGAGACATTATCTCTTCGGATCAAAGTTCATCCAAGCTACATGGCAGGAATTGTCGGCGGAGTTCGATGTGGAATTCATATACCGACCGGGTGCGGCGAATAGGGTCGCAAATGCACTAAGCCGAAGGTGTGACCTTTCCGCACTTCATTTGATTGCTCACGGTAGTCAAAGACATTTGTGCCAAGTCGAAAGAGCATCTCGACGAGGACCCAACGGCGATGACTCTAAATCAGCTGGCCATAAAAGGGAAGACTCGTAAATTTTGGATGGATTGATGGAAGATTGGCTTCTATTCACAAAGGGATATCGAATCTTTATTCCCAAGGTGATTGAGGAGGACCTTTCCTACAAGAGCGCCATGTGGACGGGTCATCCGGGATGGAAGAGAACCTTATGCTTGTTGAAGAGGAATTATTATTGGTCACAGATCAAAGACGATGTGATGGAATATGCAAAGACTTGCCTCATTAGCCAACAAGATAAGGGAGAGAAACAGAAACCAGGATGACTGCTGAATCCATTACGTGTACCAACACGACCATGGGAGAGTATCTCTATGGACTTTATATCTGGATTACCGAAGGTGGGGGAACTAAGTGTGATCCTTGTCATTGTGGATCGATTCTCGAAATATGCGACTTTCATTCCCCTACCTAAAGGCATGTAGAGTTGTAGGCCAATGTTGTTAAAATCGCGATTTGGATCGTACGATCTAAGAAGTGGAAAACGATTCAAATCGTCGTAGGATCGTTCTGGTGGTAGGATCGGTTAGAATCGTTCTGGTAGGATAGGTCAGGATTGTTCTGGTGGTAGGATAGGTCATGATCGTTCTGGTGTAGGATCGGTCAGGATCGTATAGGATCTTTTAACATTATAAATCACAAACTATACCAATTTTTTTACAAAAACATGTTTATCCAAACTATTTGTAGGATCTTACGATCCTCGATTCGATCCCGCGATCCAATCCTACTAAGCCATCTCCAATCCATAGTAGGATTCCAATCCTAACAACTTTGCTTGTAGCGCCGAAGAAACGGCCACAATAATCTTCACACATGTTGTGAAGTATTGGGGTCTTCCTCAAAGCATAGTCAGTGATCGCGATCCTCGCTTCACGGAACTATTTTGGGGAATATCCTCAAGTTACCATCCGCGGCCAGACTGAATACTTGTCATTTTGTAGGCACAACTCACATGGAGTGGGTGCGACTTCTTGATGTTGCCCAGTTTTGTTTTAATGCTCAAACGAGCTCGTCTTCCAATAAGAAGCCGTTAGAGCTTGTTAATACGAAGAAAGCACACGAGTTTGCCAAAGAATGGGAGCCTACTTGGAGAGAGCGTCCCGCCGTATAAAGAAGTGGGCGGATGAGAACAGGAAACCTCGAGAGTTCAATATTGGCGACTTGGTCATGGTGAAGTTGAACAAAGAGCATACAAGATTTCTTCGGGGACGAGACAAGTGACTAGTGCGGAAGTATGAAGGCCCCATTCAAGTGATCAAGCGGATTGGGGAAGTCGCCTACAAGCTCGACTGTCCTACCTACATGAAGTGTCACCCGGTCTTTCATGTGAGGTGCTTGAAGCCCTACCATCCTAATCCTGAAGATCCTACCCGCAACAAGAGCAAGCGGGCCAACATCCGTTCCAATCAATTTCCAGCGACCTCGGTCGACTGAGCCAGCCATGCAGATTTTAAGCGTTGCCGAGGACGACAACAGATTAGGTGGGGGAGAGCGTAAGGACCCGCAAATGTAGCAAATTCTTGCGTGCAGTCCGTTCACTTTGGACCCTTAGATTTCATTTATGCACTTATTTATTTTTGTTTCTAGTAGTACTCCAAGATTACTTCCTGTGTGTCGAATCTTGGAGCTAGCTTTTTAGTTTAAGATATCTTTTTAGGTATTAAGAAAACATATCGCTATTTTGCACTTTCAATGTTTCCTGCTACCAAACTTGTCAAATCAAATTTCCCTCTTTGAGGAGTACTAGTCAATCAATTTGCTCGTCGCTTGAATTCTTACGAACTGTTGCCTTCAATTCTTATAAACGAACATGTGTGTCCACCATTGATGATCGAGACTAGGGTCCGGACGCACACAAACCGAGACCGCTAATAAAGCACTAGTGGGCGATCCCTCACTAACTAGTGTTTGACACTCAAGCTTGCATTCTTGTCGCGAGATTAGACAAGGGTGCGCTCCACGTTCCGGCTCAAAGTACCGGACCGTGGCACTAAGCTTGTATCTGAAAACACACTTCCACACTCTTACTTAGCTATTTGATGTGGTGTAACACTATAAAAGCCTAAAGGGGATGTGCATCAACATTACACAAGATACCTATGTTATTTCGGCTCTTTATATTATTACCAATTTACCATAAGTACCCGCGCTAGTCACTCAACATTTGGACATTCAAATTACACATGGAATGGTTCATTAAAGCCAAAATTATGAAAAAAAAAAAGTTGTCAATTAGTTGAGTCTGACACGCACGTCGATACTTATAATTTAGTTCGAGTAACATAGATGACCTATGTTACTCCGACACTTCACTTAACTGCCGTGTCGCGTGTCGGACACGTGTCACCGACACGACACGACACGACACTTCGACACTTCAATTTAAACCACAAAATAGGAAAATTCACCCAAAATAGCCGTGTCCGACACGCCGACACGTGTTGGACACCGACACGTGTCGGCGTGTCTGAGTAACATAGGTCACCATAGGCATGAGTCTTTGAGGTGTTAGTGTAATGTTGCTGACGTTATGATTAGTTTAAGCCCTCAATTCTAGAGTCATCAGTCTTGATGTATAAAGTACCGAGTTGGAGACTTTAATGCAAGTGTGGCAAATTACAATTAGTGGGAGGCACGATTTTTCTAGGGTGGGAGGTCATAGATTAAGACCATTGGCAGAGAAGAGAGATGTCCTGGGGCAGAGGGCAGCGGAGAAGTTGAGATAGTGCTTAGGGTGGAGTTGATTGGGGTTGTTGTGGTAATCAGTTGTGGGACGGTGCTTGGTTGATTGTTGTGGTTGGAGTGGTGTTTCTTTGAGTTGTCACTGTTAGGGTGGTGGTTTGGTCATTGGTGTATAGTAGAAACAACCTCTTTGTGTTGCGCAAACCCTTGAGACATCAGGGTAATGTTGTTTTGAATGCAAAATTTGCCAAATAAGAAAGAAAATAATTTAATTGTAAAAATTAACATTGTTGATCGATAAAGTCAATTGCGAAAAATAAATTGTGCAGGGTAGTATGCGCAAATAGTCAAATGCCTTGCTTATAGTTTATGATACTTTAAAAGCTAACTTTAATACTCTTTTCCTTTGAAGGTCGTGTAAGCAGACTAGGCGTCTGCGTAAGAAGTCTAGCAGAAGACGAACGTATCGGCAAAAGAAAGATCGTGGTGAGTTTATCATCTAACACATGACGATGCATTGTACAACAAAGTTTCCATGTGTACGTGGGAACAAAAATATGTCACGACTATTGTGTACACTTAATACTCTTTTAGAGTTTTAGGTTTCACCTTTGCTTTTGAATCAACTTGTTTGAGCATAAATACCAGTGGCTTTGGGTTTTTTCACTTTTTTGTTTCAACATATCTTTCCCTCTTCATATTTCCACCTCAATTAACCACTCCACCTTCAAGTTTAGTCATCACCTTCTCCAATTTCAAGTCCTAAACCATCACAATCAGCCCACCCAACCTGACCCAACCTATCAGAAACCTTTCTCCCACCCTAGATCACTCCCCCTCTTATCCTTGAATCTTGATATATGTCCGTAAACTCGAAAAAAATCTACTATGACCCTTGAAAGACTTTCCTAACCCTTCCTCTAAACCTACACAATGCTGTGGATTAGTAACTATATGGAATGGTTGGATAAGGGTATATTTGTAATTGAACTATTTACAACGTAAAAACAAAGTGTTTAGACTGCCAAAAATGAAATTATGTAAAGAACGTGCAAACATTGAGGGGCTAGTTCAACTACCAATTGTGGTAGTTTAAATAGTGATGCCTTTCTCATAGGCTATGGTTTTACCTAACAAACAGGTCATTCATTTCGGGGTAATGTTGGTTCTAGTTGTTTGAGTGTGTTAATACAAGTTTTATTGTGTTTGTTTGACGTAAGGTAATCACTTTAACGTTAAGGTCAATTTTCTTCTCGTTGTATTGGAGCCCCATTCAAGTCGATTCAAGGACGTATATAAACAATTCAACATTGTGTACTAACTGCCCTCCATTTAATGTGTTAGTTTAAAGCAAAAGAAGGGTCATTTGGTGTTCTTAAATAAGTATAACTCTGTGGAAAAGTATCATTGTGCTCCGGCAATATGCCAACCCTCTAATCAGTTTACACATCTTGATGTTGATTACTTTGCTAACATGATTCTTATTTTATGCAGAAAAAACCACCCCCGTGGTAGAAGTGTATCTTCAGGAGCCAACTCGTAGTTCATCTAATCTTTGTAATGGACTACAAGAGATCTAAGATTTAGTTATACTTTCACTAGGTTTATGGCCCGATCCTATCCAAATGTGGCGACTGCCTGACCCCATCCAGTGTGGGGACTGCTTGACCCCGTCAAGTTTGGGGACTATTTATGTGTACTAACTACTAATAGAATTCCATTTCCTAGTAAAATCACCTTTAATAATTCGGTAATATATAGTGTTGATTTATTTAGAGTGGAAAATTATTGCTTATTCTTTAAAAAAAATGTAGCGCTTTATCATTTCAATTTATTTTCTATTGCAAATAAATTTACTTTCTTTTACGTCGTAAATTTTATTTTTTTATGCTCTGATGTATCTAGTGAATGTATCTATTTTTTAGAATCTTAGATTCTTTATTAGTCCTGAAGAAGGAAAGTTGATTTGAATCAGGTTAAACTTATTCAGCTAATCCAGTCTCATTACCACATTTTGATGCTAGCTTGACAATTATTCAGATTGGGTAATTGCTGGACAGAGGCCCTTGGGCTGGTAGTACTTTATTTAAATGCTCTGTTGTCTGATGATATTGGATACTCTAGTCTATAGCAGGTATCGTAACCTGTAGAGTAACTTGGGGTCTCACCTGCTCCTCAGCTGTCACATATGATATTAGATACTCACTTGCTATTATGTTTTCATTTCGCTGGGCTGCTAAGTGGTCGTACCAAGAAGTTAAGAGTATCGCAGTATGCTGGGAGAGTGGGAGGTATGTGTAGCAATCTCCGAGTTGGATTTTTCGTCTTAATTGTTGTTATGATTCTCAATTTTACTATGTGGTTTGTTTATGTTTAGCAATAAATTTTAGGGTTTTAACATTAAAGTTGTCAAGATTGATGTAATTTGGGACATCAGATGGGGTGCTCTCAATTGTTGATATAATAAACAATTGAATACTGAGAGGTTTATCTTGACCTCTATAAAATCAACTTCATTTCTCTCTTGAACATGGTCCTTTTATTTGGATGCTGTCACTGTTTGTGTATTGACTGTCAGTTGTGACTCTGTTCATCGACTTTATGACATTTCCATAGGTAGTAAAGTGGACATGATCCTTCTGCAAAACTGTTCTGATTTGATAGTTTTTGTTATGTTCGTTCCAGCTTTTGTTTTGTAAGTTATCTAGTTTTTAATTCTAAATATCTCGTTTTATATGAATCTTATAAGTGATGTGACTAATGTCTGATGGTCTCAATTTTTCATCTTTTTTGCAGCTGAGTTTTCTGAGTTCTACATATGGCGCTGCATTGGTGGTGGTTTTTTTAGATTTGGACATTATTTCTGTAAGTTCCAAGTTTTAATATTGTTGACTCTTGTGGAACAATTTCAGTTGTTAAGAAATGACATTTTTCCTAATATTGGAATTACTATTACGACATCATCATTATTCTTACCAAAAAGGTTGGAAACTGAAGTGTAATGAATTGGGTTGGATTTGGTTTCACCTTATCCAAACCCGACCCAATCACTTATTGTCTTATTAGGAAAAATAAGGTTGGAAACTGAAGGGTTCAGTAGTCATCATTATTCTTACCAAAAAGGTTGGAAACTGAAGTGTAATGTCATGTGAAGCTGCCAAAAAGGAAAATGTGGAAATTCTTTGGGAGTTGGTGGATTGTTTTGAGACCACCAGTAGACATCTAAAACAATTGCTTTGCTATTAATTTAGTGTTGTTAAAGTTTGGTGTTACTCTTAGTGATGACATGTATTTGCGAAGATGTTTTTCATGTGAAGAATATGAGTGTTTGATTGCATCACCAATTTTTGGTGAGAGCCGTCGATGACTACTGAACCCTCCAGTTTTTTTTTTTTTAGAACCGGAGAGGTTCCTACTTACCCCTTCCCTTAAATCAGGTAGCAAGTAGGGATGGCAATGAATTGGGTTGGATTTGGTTTCACCTTATCCAAACCCGACCCAATCACTTATTGTCTTATTGGATCATCAATTCAAATCAGAACCCAATCCATATTCAAAACTTTACGATCCATACTGTTCTAATATTTTCTCTATGTAATCCAAATCCATGCATGATTTGTGATCCACAATATAATTAAAATTCATCGCGAGTCCCAATTATTTAACCCGATAAAAAAAATCTTATATTGGACAATTTGAAATATTAAGTCTAGTAACACCTACTTCAAAAAAAAAAAAAAACTTGATTGAATCAGGTTCAGGCGTGTGTGAGTTTGTATACGAGTTTTTAAAAAATGGATCAATACGGGCTTCTAAACTTCTAAACTGGGCGTGGGTGAGATCATTTTTCCGCCTACAAGTCGATTGGGTTTCACGGTTCGGCCTGAATTGCCACCCATCCCTAATCGAGTAGTCGTAAGTCCGTATAAACAGTGACATTAGTGACATTTATCAGTTGGTAGACCTTGTCATTTTGATATTCAAATCTCAAGACCTTGCCCTCATTTCTTCTAGAGAAACCATAGAAGGATCTGTTACGAGCAGTGCATCAGTTATTGCAGCATGCTCTTTCCTCCAACCAATTCCGGCATCTACCGAATATTGTACAGGTATCATTCTACTCTCAAGTTCTTAAACTGTCTTTTGCTAACTGGCAAGTATATTTTATTGCATATCAATATCCGCAAGTGTCTGAATAGGTTGGTGAAAGCTGGTCATTCTTTTTCAACCCCTACCATAGTAGATAATCTAGCAACGTAATTGGCTACGGTACTACTCTTCTTCCCTCTCATGACATGAACACACCTACTGGATAAAAAAAAACATTAAGATAGTCCCCATGCATTTCTTGCAAAGCTTCTATTAGTCACTTTCTAATTTACCTGCATCACCCCCACTCTCCCCACCAACTCTAAGCCGATTCTGGCTGCCATGCTTTAAGCCACTTCGAGACTCCATCACACCTTCATTCAAATGCTCACTGCAAAAACCAACTTCCTATCAGTATCATGGCCAAGCACACCTACACCAATCTCCCTATCCCGCATCAGTATTATCTTAATGGCATCCCCCAATTGACTGGGACCAACAATTTCGCTGA
>JAOWBH010154713.1:0-20518 GCA_028566215.1 Silene coronaria | reverse complement strand
TATATATATATATATATATATATATATATATATAGAGAGAGAGAGAGAGAGAGAGAGAGAGAGAGAGAGAGAGAGAGCGTATACTACATGACTCGACTGTGCACTCGACCTAGTCACCCTGATGCTCGACCGAGTGTATTTTGATGTGGTTTTTGTTAGCTACTGGAGTCGTAGCACTCGAGCAAGTACTAGTACTACTCGATCGAGTGGCGCGAGCTCGATCGAGAGACTTTTGGCTCGGTCGAGTGTCTTGAATTGTAAATTTTAGGAGTATTCTGGAGTCGGAATACACGGTCGAGTAACTATGAGGCTTGATCGAGTGTGCGTGACTCGATCGAGTTCCCATTGACTCGATCGAGCTTACTTTTGTATCAAATCTGCCCTATTCTGGAAGTCGAGTACTCGACCGCGTACACAGTGTACTTGATCGAGTGTGTTTGACTCAGTCGAGTATTTTCCCTATCACTCGACCGATTTTTTCTGCTGGCAGGCGTATTTTGTTTGAGCCATGTGCTTTGTGCTCACGTTTATTTTTACTATTGAAGTGCGAAGATGCCGCCAAAGAAACCAACCGCCTACGAGGCTAAGGCTAGTGAGATGTCTACCGAAGAGGTAGCACGATTACTCGAACAATACGGCAATGTTAATGAATCACTTAAGAACATCGCTATGGCTAAGGAGACGCCAGTCGATTCAAGCACCCTTAGCAATGCTTTTGCTCGTCATCGTCCGACCAAGTACGGAGGGACCGAACCACTTTAGAATTTGGGGAACTGGATCCGGGAGATGGAGAACATCTTTGACGTTCTCAAATGCCCTGACAACGAAAAGACCGATCAAGCCGTTTTCAACCTTCATTATCAAGCCGGATTGTTGTGGCATAGGGAGCGTCAGGTTATGCGCGACTTCTACGAAGAAATGGGGTATGATTACATTCCTTGGGTAGATTTTCGTAGGGAGCTACAAAACATGTCTGTTCCTGGTAGAGCTGTCAAATCTTGACCCGACCCGAAAACCCGACCCGCCCGACCCGTTTTTTCTAGGGTCAAGACCCAAAAATTTTGACCTGCGACCCGTTTGACCCGTGACCCGAAATGACCCGTTAATTTAGGGTCAAGACCCGACCTGAACGAGTAGACCCGTTGGGTCAAAGATAAATCAAAAATTTTATTAAAATATTTAAATTTATATATTATATTTGAATTAATGGTTAAAAAAATATTATTTTTAATACTTAAAATTGAAAACACGATTAAAAAAATCATTTTTTTAATCATTTTTATAATATTAAATAATAAAATAATTATAAAAATATTTTTTTTTATAATTATGTCAATATAATTAATGTATACGCTAAATGTGATTAAAATATTAATTTTAAACATATTTTAGTTTTTAAAAAAAATATTTTTTTGATTTAAAAAATAGGAAAAAAAAGGCGTTAGAAGCAATTGTTTGACCCGTATTCTGACCCTAACCCGACCCGAGACCCGTATGACCCGACCCGCATTCAACCCGACCCGTATTCTGACCCAACCCGGGACCCGACCCGCCCGAACCGTTTGACAGGTCTAATGGCTTTCTTTGTCAGCAGTAGAGCTTTGCAAAATCTTGAATTTGGTGTGTTGCATTTGAATAAATTGTGATGTATAAAAATGTATATCTTGTTCATTTTGATGCTTAAAAGAACTAGATTTTTGAGCATATATTTTTTTTCCGGAAGTTTATGCCCTTTCAAGTCATTATTGTGCTTTTATTCCTTGAATAACTTAAGCTATTGTCTGCTATAGTGTTGGATTGCAGCAGAGGTGCTGGTGAAAAAAGTAGATCATAAGAGATCACTTGACATTGTAAAAGAGAAGTTGAATTTCAAGTGCGTAGAGCAGGAGACTGACTCCGTGTATTCAAAGATGAAACAACTCATGAAAATATTTTTGTCTCGCAATCTCAAGATTTTGAAGTCGACTGTTAATCCTACTTCAGCTTTAGATGATAGTACAAGGGTTTTAAATGAAAATTATGTAGACATATCCATTGACTACCTGGACAAGACCACAGGACTTGATGAACGTTCCTTAGTAAACAAACAAATTCCTTCGCAGTTGCAGATGACAAATAATGAACCAGATAGCCTGGAAAATGCTGACAAGCTTAAGAAAAAATGTGAAAAGAAGATCAAAAGAATTAAGGAGAAGCAAAATGAGGAACTTGTAAATTTTGAAAAGGTTTGGGAAAAGAAGAGAGTTGAGCTTGAAGACGCTTACAAGTTGGAATCAGCCGTTGTCCGTTATTCACACGCTAACTCTACTGCCCTTGTTGACAAGTTGAAAATCCTAGATATCGATTACGCTATGAAAATAAAAGATCTGGAAAGTAAAGTTTCCAACTTTCGTAAAGAAATTGAAGCTAGGCATCAGGAAGAAATAGATGGTGAAGAAAAAAAGATAGCACAGTTGTTGATACTGGTGAAACCTTTTGTACAGGATGAGCTGTTGGAGAATCCCCAATCTGTAAACAGTATCCAATTGCAAAAGGCAGAAGCCGTAGTCCCTGACAAGGATTCAAATAGCATTCTACCCATCGCTGAAAATCTGCCGGAGGACCGAAATTCTGGTGGAGAAGCATCTGAGACCCATCATGCTGCTACGCCCCCTTATGGTGTAGAGAATAATTTGAGCATGGAAAATCAGCGTTCTTCTACTGCTGGAGAAATGGCAGAAGTTGCTGACCAAATTGATGCTGTTTTAGTGGATAGACCAGCTATCCCAGAAAGCGGCAGGACTAATGGCATCAGCACTTCATTTTACTGCGAGTCAACAGAGCAATTAAGGTCTTCAGTTATGAATCAGCAATCGGCAGATGAAACTTCATGCCAGGTTTGCTTCCTTTTCCTTTTCTTTTTTAGGTTTTATCACGTTTTGTTCAATTCTTCCTATGTGTATATTTTTGTCTTCCAGCTGCTGATTGACTTGCAGTTCCCTTATTCTTCATTCTTTTACCTCTTTCCAAAAAAAATCTGATCTAAAATTGTTCTCCATTCTGATCCTTAACTTCTTATGGAAAATTAATTTTCTGACTATTATCCAAGCATGGTTGCGTACAAATATGACTGCATGTCTATCTATTTTGGCAAGTAATGTATTTTCCATATCTATGGGTGGCCTAGCTTTTGTCATGCAAATTCGAGTGACCAATATAGTTCAATGAGTCCTGCCATTCTATGTGAAAGTGGAATAATTGTTATTAGCTGACAGAGTTCTAGATGTTTTACTATGCTATGAACTTGCGCAGTCATCCCAAATTTACTCTTCTTTAGAGAGCTTCACTGTATCCTGCTTTTATGTTGTCCCAAACAAGGATTGATATTCTGTTAGCATCTTTTGAGATATTTAGGATACTTTCCAATAAAGGGAAAGACAATAATCAGTGAAGAATGTAGGGACCCAGAATGGAAGAGCAATGAGCAGTGCATGTAGCTTGCTGAATAACAGAAACAGTAGTGGTTCCTCAATTCCTCCTTTCTTATGGGGCATGGGAATGCAATATCCATCTGTGGAAAACCGACAATAATGTTAAATTTTTTTTTATAATTTTGCTTGTTTCAAATACCGTGCTTTTGACTCATAATTTTAATTTTGGTATCAAACCTTTAATTACAAGCAGCCTTGGTTAGTATTTCTGTTAGTTAATCTCTGCATTTTATTCTACATGTAAACTACGATATACCTGTAGGTTGAAGGAGTTGAAGTGCGAGTTTGTCCTCCAACTGAGATTTGTGATACTTCTCCTGGAGGGGAAACGTCATTGCTGTATCCAGCTAACCCTGTCCCTTCTAATCTTCCACATGATGAAGGGAGAAGTAATGTACCTGCTGCTGAGGTTTCTGATCCAATATCTGCTGGCTATGGTCAAACCCAATTTGCCTCAAGTGGTCAACTAAATAATCAGCCAGTTGAAGTTATAGTGTCAGCTCAAAATTCTTGTACTCAAATGCCACAAAATATACCACAGTTGGTAGCTGCTTGTGCTGCTGATGCAAACGTTGGGCAAGGTCCGACATATGTATCTGTGACAAGAGGAGCTTCTATGGCACGTGCCAGCAATTCGAACCTAACGTCAGTGGTTACTCCAACTATTTCCCCGGTTTCACCATCTTATCCTTCAGATCCTCTTCAGAATGAATATGATAGAATAAGAAAGGAGATTGGGGAAATCATAAATGCTCATGATGAAACGGTTGGTGTCTGGATTAGTGTTATTCTTCTATATGTTTCGCCATTTCTCTGCTGTCATTGTTGATCTTTCTTGTACCCCTCCCTTTCCATGCAGAAATTACGGCTAAGATCTGAATGTGACAGAGAAATAGAAGAGGTTGTGGCCCAAATTCGAAAAAAGTATGATGTCAAGCTTAAGGAAGCTGAGTCATCGCATTCACTAAAGAAGAATGAACTGGAGATGAATCAGAATATGGTTATGATGAATAAACTCCTGGCAGATGCTTTGAGGTCTAATTACACAGACTCCAAGGCAGCGACGCAAGGAGGTTCACAAAAAGGTTTGCTACTTGGCGTCTACTTTGAGCATTTATTTTCCGTTGTCTTCTCTTTCTAATCTACGTCTTTTTAATCTTGGATATCGATGATTTGGCGACTTTTTTTGTTGCATGCCTTTCCAAACCTTTTTGTGTTTTTGTTTGCTAGAGGTAACTTGACATTGCCAGTTGTAATTGGGGTTGGCTTGAGCTCTTGATTTTTTTTAGGATCTTTATTTCTGGGCCCATGTACATTTTCCTGAATTTTAGATTGAAAGGTATTCTGAGTTTTTGACTGGGAAAACAGCAGATATTATGCTTCTCTAAAGAATGTTTGTCTATCGAGCTTTCTCTATTTTTAATGCTTGGAATTCTTGTCAGCCTTTTTTTGTGTGTCTCAAGGTAATAGCATTATTGTAATAGGGATCTTTCTTATTGCAGATTGGATTTAGTTGGTAACAATAACATGAAAGTAGAAATAAATGTGATTTAGTCAAAATTCAGTTCATGTTGCTCGAGGACAATACGTAGATACCTTTGTTGTGTCAAGTCACATTGGGTCATGATTATTGAAGGTTTTGGTCATTTGGTATGTATTCTAGTTGCTTGGGTTGTAAATTAGAAATTTTGGGTGGATTTGGATTAGGTCACTACCATGTGGTTTTAGGGCGGGTCATTTTGGATAGGGTTAACATTGGGAAGAACAAAGTTTGGCCGGGGACGTCAGATCGGGTCGTGTTCAGGTTTCTTATTTGAGTCTAATTTCATCTTAGCTTGGGTTAGTTTTTCTAACTGATACAACCTCATTATATATATGCAGAAACCTTTCAAATCCTGTTCTTGAATGTAGACTAAAACAATACGCTCTCGGGCTATGTTACTAGGAATTGGGTACGAATGTCGGACACAAGTACATATCCAAGTGTCGGATACGGCATGAATCAAAATTTTGAGACACGGGGACCCTGTTCTAAAATGAGGATACGGGTTCGGGGATACTCCTTCAAAAAAAAAAAAAAAAAAGCATTTCTTAATTTGATATGGTATTCCAAAAAACTTTCAATATAATGGAAAGAAGTTGGAGAATAAGACTTCCTGTCAAAAAGGAAAAAAAAAAAAGTTGGACAGTAAGACTTGAAATCAATAAATATAATACTAAATGCCTTATAAACCTCTCTTCCTCTACTTTTCTGGAGCGAGCCTTAGCTCTCTTAGGAGAAGTGTCGGACTAACAAGTGTCTGGTACGAAATCCGCACCCTATATCCATTTCGTGTCGTATCGACACTGGTATGGTGTGGAAAGTGAAAAAATCGAAGTAACATAGCTCTCAGTGCAGTAACGGATTCAGTATTCAATCATAATTGTTTTTTTTCATTTGCCTTTTAATTTGTGTGTATTACGCAGTATTTACCCTTCACTTGCTTCTCACAGTTCATTTTTCTTACAGGTATGTTTTCTAGGTCTAGAGATCCTCTCGTTCAAATACAGACTACTGCTAGACCGCTCTCTGCTACCAGTTCATCTGTGGCCCCTGACGGTACCCCGGCTCCCATACGGGATGTTCATCTGTCTCCAATGCTTTCTTCGAGTGTACCATTTAGATCAACTCTCATCGAATCTTCATCTGCTAGGCACGATATACCTGCAGCATCCCATCATCTGCAACATTTGTCAGCCCCGCCTGTCACGTTACCCAGCAATATCCAATCTTCTAGCAGACTGCCTCTACAACCCTCTAACAACCCGGCATCATCTCGATCACCAGCCTTTAAGCTAACACCGAGTGCGGAGTTAATGGATATGGCGAGACAAAATGAAGCTAATATTCGTCGGCTTGCTGATAATTTACCACTTCTGCCAGAGATCCAAAATCAGGAATCCTTAGATGTGTCCCTGTTTGCAGCTGATGTTCAGCAGCTTCCTGGTGAAGTAGTCTGTTTATCAGATGACGACTAGGCATTGTGATTTCTGACCCATCTTCTAGGTTTATATTAATCTTATTATGGGATCAATGAGGAGCGAAAGAAGTGTCATTTGGGTGTATAGTCCACATTTGATGAATCTAAGTGGTGAATATACGGAAGCAGAGTAGTGGTGGCGGAATGTGATCGATTAGAAATTGGCATCCCTGTCATTTGGTACAATATTTTCTTCAGGATGTGTCAAAGGTACTACATTATATGCATTAGTGACGGGGAGATGTAGGGATAGTCTTCGCCCCATTTTTTATTAGAGTAAGTTCACAGAATCTGAAATGCAGTGTAGTTCGGTTGTAATGTAACAGCTAAATTTCCATCAGTCAATCTATCTATTTTTCTATACTAATCTGTTCCCAGAAAACCTAGTTAATTATTTCAAACATAAGTTCTTGCTGTTGACTTGCCTTCCCTAAAATTCTTCGTGGATTATAGTGCTCCATATCCCATAGTTATGGTTAGACCTGTCTAACAGGTTGGGTTATAGTGGTCGGATCAAGAGTATGGATCGGGTCAAATACAGGTCGGGTCCGATCATCCGGATTTGAGTAAGAATACGTATTAAAATTAGTTTCTAAATTTTTTATACCCAAAAAAGAAATTTAAAAATTAAAATATATTTAATATTAATATTTTAATCATATTAATTGGTTACATTAATTATATTGAGAAATTGAGTTCTTTTAATAAATATTTTATATTTTACGGTTAAAAAAGTTATATAATATTGATTTTTTAATTATTTTTGTAACTTAAAATACTAAAACTATTTTTTTTAATTATTATTTCAAATATAATAGATAAATAATAATCTTTATGATATAAAATTGATTTATCTTTGACTCAAACGGGTTGACCCGTTTGGGTCGGGTTTTGACCCTAAATTAACGGGTCATTTCACGTTCAGGTCGAGCGGGTCGCGTATCGAGATTTTTCGGGGACAAATTACGGTAAATCGAGTATCGAATCGTCAATGAACGAGGGATGTCACAATTCAGTTGCTGATGGCTAAGCCTATGCTAGTTATTTTGGGATAGTCATGTCTCTCAATCAACAAATAAACTAACGACTAAAATCGGTAACGAGAAACAAGTAAATGCAAATGCAGTGACAATGATTAATGATATTGATAGGGGGGAAATTAAGGCCTTTCGAGTTTACTAGTATGATAAGAGGTGTCGAGTTTACAACATCAGAGCCTAAACATGAATCATGATCTGAAACCGTATAAGGCATTCAATAAGACTCCACACTATAATGAGTTTTAAGTACACAAATTAGAATCCATAGTAGTATATATATAAAAAATAATAATACTAATGGTGGAAATAAAATAATTTTTTTTTTATATTTTTTAAAAAATTAACAAAGGTAAAATGAGTTCATAGAAGAATGAAATAAAAAAGAGTACATTTCCTTGAGAAAATTTCAAGTAAATTTTATGGCAGGTAATTTGTCTTTTTTAAGATGAGTTTTTTTAAGATGGAAAATTGATAAATATGACTATTTTTGAAAAATAAATTATTATAAGCTGTAAAATTAGTTGAACTACATTTAATCATAAATTTTCATAAAATATCATTTTTTTTAAAGATAGGAGAAATGATCCGTCTGAAACAAGAATTCGTGATAGGTAAGATGCACCATGTGAATGATTGAATGAAGAGGGTAGAAGTGTCAAGGGTTTTGGAGGAGTAGGAAGATTCTGGAATAAGTAGTAGAAGTAGTTCACCAAAAGCCCTAAATCTAGACAAGCCCAACATAGTAACAACAACAACAACAACAACAACTACAAACCCTCTTCATTTCTTAATCTCTTCTTCTTCTTCATCAGCCTTTCACTTTTCTCCTTGGTTCCTCTTATCCTCTCCCACTTCACTCTCTCTCTTATCTTTCTCTCTCTCTTAAACAATGGCTTCTGCAAATGCTCTTTCTTCCCCTTCAATCCTCTACTCTCCTGCTAAGGTTTTCTCCTTTTTTTAATTATTAATTAATTACTTACTACAGTATTATGTACTCCTTCCGTCTCAATCATTTGTTTGCCTTTTATATTTATCATTACGAGTATTTTAATTTAAAAATGTAAACAAATAATTGAGACGGACGGAGGGAGTCAGTATTTACTATTGTTAATCATTTTTGTTTAGGTTAAATGAGTCGCAATTTGATTAATTAAGACGATATACAATAGAATAGTTTGTTGTCCTCGTTTGTTCCGTCACCTGTATGAATATTTGTTGTAATTGTGTTGTTTTTGTCGTCGTCGTAGGGAAAGTTAAGAAAAGGAATCCCTCAACAGGCACAAAAAGTGCATTACAAATCGTCGTCAAGGCGGTTTTCAGTCAAGGCTTCTGCAAAGGACATTGCATTTGACCAGGATTCAAGGGCAGCTCTTCAAGCTGGCATTGATAAACTTGCTGATTGTGTTGGACTTACTCTTGGTCCTAGAGGTTTTGCCTCTCATTCAATTTATTCTTTATTATCTGTATATTCTTTCCGTCTCAATCATTTGTTTATTTTTTATATTCATTGTGACGGGTATTGAACTGATTGGAACGGGGGAGTGCTTATTATTTTGTCAAACAGTTGCTCACCCAATTCAACTTTTATTGCCCTATTTTCATTTTGGGGATTTAAGAACCATGTCATTTTGACAAGGGAAGCGGTAGTTAAAAGTTAGGGTTAATAGTGGTAGTCCACCTATTTTAAATACTAAATTTTGAAAGGGTACAATTAATTTGGAGTAAAATTTGGAGAAAAGACGATAATAAATGTGGAATTGAGGCTATTAAGTTGAAGATTATGCACAGGCAGTTGAATTTGTTTGTGACGGTTTCTATTGTTTTAGTCTATACCTTCACATATTTGATTGTGATGTCAGGGAGAAACGTTGTCTTGGATGAGTTTGGTACCCCAAAGGTAGTTAATGATGGAGTTACTATCGCTCGGGCCATTGAGCTGGCTGATGCTATGGAAAATGCTGGTGCAGCTTTGATCAGGGAGGTATGTTTTTCATACAACTCACCTCAAAAATCTTAGTTTTGTCTGTTAAAGATTGCACTTTTGCGAATGAGGAGCAATTGTTGATTTGTATTGGCGTATTTCAGGTTGCGAGTAAAACAAATGATTCTGCTGGTGATGGCACAACCACTGCTTCTGTCCTAGCTCGTGAGATTATCAGACAGGGTCTACTGAGTGTTACGTCTGGCGCAAACCCTGTATCCTTGAAAAGAGGAATTGATAAAACTATCCAAGGTCTGATTGAAGAACTCGAAAAGAAAGCCAGACCTGTCAAAGGGAGTGATGACATTAAAGGTACTATGCTACTGCATTTGAGTCAATGTGTGAGCATTAAACTCCAGTGATTTTCTAAATCGTTTGTTGGCGTTTCGCCAACAAGATTACAGTTTGTTATCATTGTTGATTTAAAGAGCCAATTTTCTAATATTTGAACTTATTCTTATTCAGCTATTGCTACCATCTCTTCTGGAAATGATGAATTGATTGGAGCAATGATTGCTGATGCTATTGACAAAGTCGGACCAGATGGTGTTTTATCTATTGAGTCATCATCTTCCTTTGAGACAACTGTTGAAGTTGAAGAGGGAACAGAGGTTTGTGGCTTGTATACTTTCAAATCAGATATTTGTTGATACTGATTGTAGGTATTCATGATTGAATTTGGTCTTGCAGATTGATAGAGGCTACATATCCCCACAGTTTGTTACAAATCCTGAGAAGTCCATTGTTGAGTTTGAGAATGCTCGAATTTTGGTAACTGACCAGAAAATCTCAGCAATTAAAGATATAATTCCATTGCTCGAGAAAACTACTCAACTGAGAGCACCTTTGCTCATTATTGCTGAGGATGTCACAGGAGAGGCACTGGCCACTCTTGTTGTGAATAAGTTACGAGGAATTCTAAATGTTGCTGCTATTAAGGCACCTGGTTTTGGAGAGAGGAGGAAGGCTATGCTTCAAGATATTGCTATCTTGACAGGTATGGGAATGTCTACTTTCACAATTCTACTTGATAGGCTTCCATTTAAGTTTCTTTTGGTTTGTTTTGAAGTTGATTGATATTAGCATCTTTCCAGCCCCTGGTTCTTTTCTAATTGACTCTCCTAGGATCCTGGATGGGAACGGTTTTTATTGTTGGGAGTACAAAAAATTCTTTGGTTCTTAGTTATGGTATGGCAAATGGTTCAGCTGATGTAATTCTCAACAAAAAAATTATTTTGGGTCATCGTCTCCTTGTTTTAAATTTTCACACATCGGGTTCTTTTACTCCACCGTTTGTGATACCCCTTGGGTAATAGTTTGGTTGCTGTAGTTTAGAAGAAGCCTGACAGCGAATGGCGTTCTTGAAGTATTTTTTAAATGTTGTTTGTCTGTTTCATTGAAATTACATTATATGTTATTCCCCTGCCCTAACACAGTTTAATATGGCAGAAACACCATGACGTACATTTCTTTGTAAACCTTTTATTAATGGTCAATCTATGTGACTTTATGTCCTTGAATATAATATCCCTAAATATCTACTCCTGTAACTTTTACATGATAGGGGCTGAGTACCAAGCTAGTGATTTGGGATTGCTCATAGAGAACACCTCCATTGACCAGCTTGGCACAGCTAGGAAGGTGACTATCACCAAGGATTCAACTACCCTTATTGCTGACGCTGCTTCGAAAGATGAGCTCCAGGCCAGAATTGCACAGCTTAAGAAAGAGCTGTTTGAAACAGAATCCGTGTACGATTCTGAGAAGCTTGCGGAGAGAATTGCCAAACTCTCTGGAGGAGTTGCTGTTATTAAGGTCGGTGCTGCTACAGAGACTGAACTTGAAGACCGTAAACTACGAATTGAAGATGCAAAGAATGCAACTTTTGCTGCCATAGAGGAGGGCATAGTCCCTGGCGGTGGAGCTGCTCTTGTCCATCTTTCCACCTGTGTACCTGCTATAAAGGAGACTTTGGAGGACCCTGATGAACGTTTGGGTGCTGACATTGTTCAGAAGGTATGTGCTGTACTGTCTTGGTACTAAATGTAGACACAACAACCAGATCATTCAGGTTGGCTGTATATGATGCACTTGTGATCATTGCTAGTTGGGGTCTATTGTTGGTGCGATTTTCACAACATTACCGTTGTGTTTCTTGGTGTTATGGTGAAGATGCATCCATTTGTGCTTTTAAAATTCTTCTCAGTTCATGGTTATATATTTTAACATGAACTTTTGTATATTTGAAAATATGTTGAAGAGAAATATAGTATGTTGATACGGCTCCTAATATCCGTCTTGCTGTACAAATGCAGGCACTTGTATCACCAGCATCTCTGATAGCCCACAATGCCGGTGTAGAGGGTGAAGTTGTGGTAGAAAAGGTTAAAGCCAGGGAGTGGGAGTTTGGTTACAATGCGATGACCGACAAGTACGAGGACTTGGTGGCCTCTGGAGTCATTGACCCAGCTAAGGTGACCCGATGTGCATTGCAGAACGCAGCTTCTGTTGCAGGAATGGTGTTGACTACACAGGCTATTGTTGTTGAGAAGGCTAAGCCTAAGGGGGCCGGAGCGCCAGCTCAACAGGGTATGACTATTTAAGTTTAGGTTGTCAAACTCCAAGGCTTTCTGTAGGTTTTAAAGAGGTAGTAGTTGAGTTTTCTTGGCACTGCGTTCGTTGTTAGATTTGAAAAGTTTTGTACTGAAACCGTGAAACGAACCAATGATTAAAGATTATGCATGATAAACAATAAATATTTGGTTGGGAGGCGTTGTAAATCTGTGTAACATGTGCGTTTGGGTCGGACAGGAAAGGGTTCTGCTAACTTCAGGCCTTTTGTTTGCGTGGGTTGTGTATGTATGGCCATATGGGGTTTATTTTGCCAGGTCTACGCCCCCTTTCCCCCAATGAAAATTCGGGTTTCATAGTCTCTTCAAATCTTCAATATATTGCGTGTCTTGTGTGTACTTGAGAGCTTCTAGCTTCATATTTGGTCATGAAAAATAAATTTCAAATGATGTACAATGCTTTAAAATAAATTAATAGAGTAAAATACTGCAATTTGCTCCAATTTTTCTACAATAGTTTTTGCTATGTGACATCCCATCCCATTGTGTAAATAGAAGCTCCATTTGTTGGTAATAAATGAATTAACTCTTTTTACAAAAGTGGACGGTGTGAGACGTCTTTTAGTATAATTTTGGGCTATAAGAGAAATGACTTAAATCTCAATCACAAATGTACAATTCAATCAAACATTTATATCGACTTTAATTTGAGTACAGTATTTGTTTCCCTGCCTTTGATTGAGGAAAACAGAAAAATAAACATTGAATTCACATAAACATTAAATCTAGCATCAAAAATCAAGTGTTAGTCCCACCCTTTTAGAGTGAACAATAACTTACAGCAAAAGAACCAATGAAATAAGAATCATTAAAATGCCAAATTCTGTTCTCAGAACTTGGCACATTGGTGTGGTAACCCTGTATCATGATGAACACCTACAATTTCAGTAACAGTACAATTAATCACATCCATCCTTAGCTTCGCGCCTGCAGCCTTCAGCCCTTTAAGTGAAACCGCCTGGTTAAAGAGGTTCAACGATGGTAATCTTGAGGCCGAAGGTAACTTACCATTAGGCAAATAATTCCTGAAATCATCTCCTAACAGTGGCACCTCAAAATCAGCCTTGTTATGTCTTATAACGTTATCCTTTGCACTAATGTGGGCGCCGGGTTCCATGTGATTGGTTGATAAACTCGCCTGATGAGGAAAGTTTGGATATAGACTTACATAACCTCTCAAGTACATCATGTCAATGAGGAATTTTTTCCATGATGCTTGCCAACCATTTGTTCTGGATTTCGGTATTTGAACGGGGTTTTTCTTGGCGTCCTCAGTGAATCGCATGTTCATATAGACGTAAAATTCTCTCCAATGTTTAGGAAAGAAAAGCGCACCCCAACTACAAGGAAGTTGGTGGAGGTAAGGGGTGTTTGGGTGAATATTTTTGAAGTAATCGGTTGCATTCCACTTGGGCCTCTCTTTGACAACCTCAACCAAACGAGGCGTATATAGAGAAATGGAGGAGAGCTCTGGAAGCGATACTTGTGGGTCATAATAGTATGATAATAAGGCATATTTGATCCACAGGTAATAGTAAGGTGAAACTTCAATGTCATCTTCAAGTAGAAGACCAAAATTATCATCTGAAGACGGGTACCAACTTTCGCTTACAGCGCGAATGAGTCCTCCTTGGATAATTCTTCTCCTTAGAGTTTTCGAACCATGTGGCCAATTGAATGTGCCTACATGTTTTATGGTTGCCTCATCTACTTTGCTGTCCATGTTGAAAGTGATCGAGATTTCATCACCAACATAGTATGCATTGCTGAGAGACTTGAGAAGTCTTGCTAGCGAATTAACTCGATTTTGAGTGATTATGTTGATGGAAATTCTCATCTTATTCCAATCTGAAAATGAAGCATTTAGCTAACATTAGCTCAATACCTCAAGGGCTTCAGCACATATCGGGCTAACGACACATAGACGCTGAATTAACTTTAACAGTAACCGTATCATAAAAAAGAAGCAATAACTTACTTGGCAAAGCAGTGGATCTTAAGTCAGCCATCCAAAGAACCTTGGGAACTGATGCCCTTGGTAGAAGAACAAGTGTAGTGCTGTTTTGGTTAGTTTCTGATGCCATTTTCAGAGCTTTTCTCACATTAGTTTCGATATCATTGACTGTAATAATCACACTAGGATTATGCATTTTAATGAGCCCTTTCACGCTGGCATAAACAGCTTGAACTACAGGCACCTCTGAGTCTGAAGAACCCGAAATAGCACCGACTCCAAGGTCAAATATCTTAAACCTTCTCTCTTTACACACTGATTTTGGCCAATTCAAAGCAGCGGCAGCATCTTCACAGGCGCAGTATTGTCCTCCTGACACAACAATGTAGGCCTTCTTTCCAACAGTTGACCTGAATTTCTCAAGCAGAGGTGCCAAAGCCTTGACTTCTGCGATAGAGTGGGCGTAAAATAGGGCATCGATCTTTTGAGGGTACATTGCAGCCCATTGTGTGATGTAACCACTAGAGATGGCTCTCCACCATTGGTCGTCTCGTACTTGAACCACGTCTTTGAAGATGACTGTTGTTTCTGCAACGTAAGCAAGGCGATGCTCACTGTCGCCCCATGTTTCCTTATCTTTTGGGTCTACTGGAAGTACAAAGGAGCCAGCATTTCTGTACTTCTGAAGCTGATAGCTGTAATCGATTCATAAAATGTCAATTTAAAACAAAAGTAAAATAAAATGCAAGAATCGGAGAATAATCTAACATGTTCAATTAATAGTTTAATTAACATCCAAAATTACTATGATACGAGTTCAGCTAACATGAATTATTATTGGGAACCGTCGAGGACAGGTAAAGTACTCCATACTTCAAGAGGAATCTGCAAGAATTCATTAGGGTATTGACTTTTGAGATCTGATATTGTGAAAAGAGCCCCTGCCATGTCTTAGTTACTAAGCATATCAAGTCAGAAGGTTGCTTACATGCAAATTAAAGGCTATGCTTGTATTCTTGCTAACAAGGCTATCTTAGTTTACTGAGACAATACTGTCTCTTCTTAATCTAGTTCGGAACATGCTACGCTGAATTTACAGATTAAGCGTGAATGCGTGCCCATTGGGGGGATAGGCAATATTTAGTAATACCAGTCATAACAAATATAACACAGAAAACATAAATGAGACAATTTTACATGTGAGACTAACACAATACCCTATAAATAAAGGAGGAATACTAAGAATTTGGGTACATTTCACATGGTAGGCCGTCTCAAACATGACTCGAACAGTTTAAATGGAAAATGAACGAGGAGTATTAAAGCATTGAGAATACTAAAGACAAAAGCAAGCTCGATTACCTAAGGTGAAGATCTTCCCCTGTCATGAAAGTCATGGGGTTTTCAATGAAAAGGGTCTTAACAAGGTCAGCTGATAAAAACCATGAACTCGAGAGAAAATCAACCTGCACCACCTTCTGAACAAGAATATCGTAAGCTGGGTCAGGTAGATAGAGCCCTGCCTCCTTAGACCGAAACTTTCTATAGCTTGGAAAGGTAAAATCCTTTTGTCTAAAAGGAAGAATCCTGCCTATGCTTCCTAGGACAGAATTCTTATACTTGTCGGTCCCTGCCACATAGGATAATATCTGAAGCATCTTCTTCCCCGGGATCATGTCATCATCGAGGATGTAAACAAGATCCGACTCTGTCTGTAAGGCCAATTGGAACCTTCCAAAGTACTTGAAATCATGACTTGATCCCACAAAACTAATTCTCGTGTCGTTGTAGCTTTGAACTATTCTTTTTAAGGATAGTTCATTGGGGCTTCCAAATGCAAGCACCCAAACATGGTGAAATGGTATAGTTTGGTGAAGTAAAGAGTCAAGTTGTGCACACAATGTTCTTCTTTTGAAATGGTTTAAAATGACTGTAATTTTCGGTTTTCTACTAGGATTTTTCGAATCCCACTTAGATGGCATTGCCATTAGTTGAGGGAGCGTCTCGGTCCCAAAACTCTTGCTTTGAAACTCCAACACTTCATCATAGAGCTCCCTCTTCAATTTAATCATTTGAAGATCATTCGACTTTTTCTGCACAAAATCGATCTTTTCTTGCTCACAGACATCTGATGGAACTAGTGAGTGCAGATCAGAAGCAACCAAATTGGATGCTTCTTGATAATGACTCACAATGTGGGGTTGAATAATGTATTGTTTCCATTGTTTTGCAATTTGGGTAGCCCATAAAAAATCGGGTTTAGCACGTAAATCAACTGAAGGGCTCATGTAATACAAGAGAAAGGTTGCGTATATGGCAAAGCCGAATTGCAGGCAAGTCAGGACAGTGACTAGCCTGTTAGAACCGCTCTTGTGACTCTTCCCCTTTGTCTTTCCTCCGACATAATCACTCAACATTCCTTCCAAGAATTCTCCACTTTTTGCACTTGTACTTGAACTCTTATAGAAACCCATTTACTTAATTTTCTCAGCGGCCTTGATCACCTGTATCAAAGAGGCATAACAGTAGTTAGGGGAGGGCTAGTAAGGGCGCTCGCCCCTGCTGGAGAATAGGAATTTCAAAGTTTTTAGTTAAAATCATTTGCAGAAACGTTGGTTAGACGTTCAATCGTTCATATAACAGGATGAGGTGAGAAATTTAATTTGCAGGAACATTTTTCGGCTTTGAGCCAAAAACTACCCTAAACAGTAAAAGCTCATGTTGATGTGAATTAAGACGTTACATACCCATGTTTTGCTATCAATCTAACGATATGTTTAATTTCTGCGCTGGCAAAAAAATGAGTTAAGACATTTTTTAACGTCTCGTGCTAAAAAAATCACCCTCAACCTCAAAAGTAAATACGACCATCACATGTGAAAATATACATAACATGTAGAAGTAGAATAATGTATAGTACCTGATTATCTACTCGTATATAATATTTGGCAGCGGTTTCTTGGTTTATAACAATTTCACCATCATCATATATACAAAGGTCTGGTAACATAAAGAAAAGTTAGTTAAGTTTTAAAGACGTATTAATAATAATGTATTAAATGGTTTTTTGGGTTAATTGTATAGAACAAATCTTGTGAAGAGGTTTATATATATATATATATGTGTAATAATTAGTTTGAAAGCTAAAAGAAGCAGTCATGAAAAATGCAAGTAAGGTCACATGGGTTTATACAGTTACTACGTCTATTTACATAAATTTATAAATATAAATACAAATAAATTAAATTAAATGCGTTATTTGCACTCTACTGCTCCTCATACATTTTTTCACTCAAACTATCTCACTAAAAGCCAAATATTTAGCCGTTTAATTAGGGTTACCCCTGCGTTTTTGGCATTCTTTATGTTTTTAGTCCATCATGCATGCAATCTACATTTACATCCCCTTCTTTTTTCGATTGGGGTGTATAGTAGTAATTGTTTTTCTTTCATTTTGGTTATAGTTAATTAATTTAATGACTCAAACTTAAGTTGATTTACGCTTTTTGTCTGATTTCGGTTAGGATAACATGTGATCTAGTAGTGTTCTAATTATCCAAATCACAATGAAGTCCATTTCGATGCTATATATATGAGCCACTCGATTAGACAAATATTCAATCCAATCATAAATAAATCAGTTAGTCTTCCTTATGATAGAGGTATTAATTATTATCTTAGCATTAAAATGACGAGTCAAATATTAACCTACATGCTTTCTATTTTTGTCTTTTTTATACTATTAGACTTGTCTTAAGCTTAAAACGGATACAACAGTTGTAAATAAGAATTCAGTAAGTGGACTTTTGTGTAAAAAAGTTAAGTGCATCTAAAACAACAGAAGTTTGCAAGTTTGAACAAACAAATGACCAATATTGGTTATTTCGTAACCATGCATATGCAAAAATCTTGAGAAGAAGGCAAAGACGCTACCTTACGTCTAATATAAACTATAATAAGAAGCATTAAAGAAAATGAAATTGGTCAAACCCAGCATTTTATCATGCTAAAATACATAGTAATTGTAATTATGAACAATGAAATACTTCGTAAGTAATAAGATGGGATAAGTCAAAGGTGTAATTAAGTACCTTAATATTAAAGGAAATGATGAAACCACATTGGAAAATGGAGGACACTTTTCTTCTTCTTCACTAAAGCATAACCTTATAACGTAGAATTGCAAAGAATGTGTGTATGGAGTTTAAGTACATGATAATAACTGTATAATATAGTGTAGGGAGAATGGAAGATAACCAAGTTCGGTATGGTTGACTTTTTATGTATAATGCTTAGTGTTGATTATATGTATGCTACTTTGCCCAACTTCGGTCAACTTAAATAATGCCACAAACCTATGACTGACACTAATTGTTCTTGGTGTTCGCCATCAAGTATATATCCCGTATCGACAGTTACGACAATCTTCTTTTTATGTTAGGTAACATTTAATGAATAGACCCTTTTAAATTTGGTTTTTCATTTTTAAGAGACAGAAATCGAACTCTTATTACTCTTGCTAACCAATATTATTGAGACTAATTGTGGCACACGGAAATTTGGGAGGGTTTCTCAAACATTATTCAAAAATTACTCTTTTGTACCATTTTACTGTATGTGTTTTTTGTGAACTTTTTTTTATTATTGATCATATCGTAAAGGGACTTTAATTTTGTACTTATTTACATACAAAACATATATATAATTTAATTAACTATTATTCATACCTATTTTATTGTCCGTGGTACCACTTTTACACACAATAATTGTGAGACTTTTTTCAGGAAATTGCTTGAGGAAGAAATTTATTAAATGGTATTTAGTTGCTTGTGAGCTGTGGCTGAAAAATACAAATTACTTGGAGAAAGAGGGGGGCCTTTGTTTTGGGGTGATGCCATTAAAACTGCTTATGACTTTTGAATAATGGATAATGCTTAATTAACGGGAAAAAAACATGAAATTGGTCCAAGTTAAACGTGTGAAGAATTGCTTTTCATAGTGGGATGTTGCTGAAATTCATGTTATCATAGTTCGGTAGTTATCGCGGAAGATATTCACATATCTCCCTATATATAAAAGAGAATTCTTTTACAGGACTCCTATTAGCTTATTGAAAAATCAACTTTTTTTTTTCTCGGTAAATTCACACGGTACCTTCCAAATTTTACATTTTTCCATGATACCCAAAATTCTAACTTTGTACACATAATACCCTTGGAATTTAGAGTTTTTGCACAACATAACTAATTAACTTAACTTATGTTAAATATTGCTAACATCTTACTCTTAGTGGTAACTAATTAGGAAAGAGAAATCATTTCACTATTAGTGGTGACTAATTAGAAGAGAGAAATCATTAGGAGTATTTTAGCATACTCCATGTCCATACAAGTCTCTCTTAACTCTTAATGCTAATATATGACCTTTTACCAAGATAAGCATTTTGATAAAACTATTTACCAAATTAATCATATCGTTATTTTAATTATCAAAACGACAATTTTTAATAAAAAGATGCCAAACTTAAACATTAAACCTGCTAATTTATTTGTGATTCAACCAAATTCTTTCAAATGAAATAGTTCAAAGAAAGTTCTCCCCAAATAAACTCATTTAATCAATCAAAAAATTAATCAAGTAAAATAAATTAGCCTTAACCATATTAAACGACAATCATTTTGAAATAGGGAAAAAGATCATCATGGGTTAGTCAAAGAACAGACAATGTTTGTATCAAAGTATAAATGTAAATAGGATCATACATTACAATATTGCATACACTTGGTCAGTTTAATTTGTATCTCTTTAGCTTTGTTTTGCGCATTAAAATTGCAGATCACAATGTTTTAAAGTTTAAGTGGTAGATCAAATTATAAAAGCATCAATTGAATTTGAGCCACATACATAGGAAAAATGTCGCAAATTTCTAAGGATTGTGCATTTGTGTGCGACAAGTTCTTCCAATCTTACCTTTGGTCAAGGACATAATAGTTTACACTGGTTCAGTTTATAAAAAAAATTGGTTGAACCATTTTAATTACATGATACCACATATTTGGATAATATAATAATATATATGTTATGTCAAAATATACGGTGTATCTAATTCTCCATTATTTTCCCAAAAATAAAAATACTAAAATGCATTATGCATACATCTAAAATCATCACAAAATATACTCACATTATACTTGGCTAAAATCATTTTCTCTTTTAAGTATGTGTTCTGACTATGAGTAATTAGTTTAATAGCTTAATTATTTATTTAAGCGGTTATGGCTATGTTACATTATGTTTTGTATATGTGTCATTTTCTACCCCTTAGGTGACTAATTAGGAGGGATAATTCACACTACTACAGATATCGTGTACAATAACGGTTAAAAACCGTTGTTATTAAAAAAAGCGGGCGTTGTTAAATCG
>JAOWBH010154702.1:0-11833 GCA_028566215.1 Silene coronaria | reverse complement strand
TTTTGAGGTTTGTTGTTGTGATTAATTGTCCAACAAAGGCTTAACCTTTGTTGTTGATGTTAAATGTGGTCTTAAAACAAATTTTTATGTTGGAAAATTTAAGACGGATTTTCGGATTTTGGGACGGGTCATGCCGAAATTTCGATTTTTATGCTTAAAAGTGCGTTTTTATGGTCTTAAAAGAGCCCTTTTATTATATTAATGTCAAAAACTTGCCCTTCGTTGAAAATTTTGACCCGAAGAAGGTCGTTTAAGGTCGAAAACGTCGACTAATTTGGTGAATGGAGACTTAAACCCAAAAACATTTTCACAAAATTTTAATAAAGGGAAGTATATTACGGATTAATTATGTCAAATTTTATGCTAAAATTTATTATATTATGGTAGAAAAGGATGAGATTTTATCTTTTAAAGTCATTTGTGAACTTTTCTTATATATTTAACTAAGCATGTATTAGCATGTTGAAGTTTTGATATAAGATGCTTACCATGAATTTTGATTTAAAATGTCGGGTTTTGGTAATTAAAAATCCGTTTTCTATGAAAGTTTAAAATCGTTTTTGTGATAATAATGGCAAGGCCAACCTGGTGTTTAAATGTAAGTTTAGTCATCATGCATTATAAACATCAAATTTCACACTTTTAATGCATGTTTCCGAAAATTGAATATGATTCTTCATAAAATGGGGATTTTATGCAAAACTTAAGATGTTTTGATATAAGATTTAAATTTTGATGGTGGTAAATTATAACCATGATTTTTAAACTCGGAGAGAAATTTTGATTCCTGTGTAACCACCACATCCTTTTGGTGGATTTTTCCATATTTCATTCTGTGGCGGTGTTGACTAAATTCCAAGTTCTTTCTTGTTTTAGCCCCTCATTTACCGTCATTCCTTGATATTTTCTTGTAGCATGTCTCGCCGAGGTGGAAACCGTCCTGCTCAGTCAGCTTGGAGAGCCCCGGGTTACCCCGACCTTCGCTTTACTTGTGAGGCTCACTTCAACAAGTTCATAGCTCTAGCCGGAGTGAAAATGAACGCTACTAGGTGCGTGTCCGACGAAGCCTTGACTACTTTGGGGATTCGGGACGAGGTTTTTGGGATTTTTCAGGGTCTTGGGTTAGAAAGCTTGTACCATTTAAGCGAGTTGTCTTATAGAAACTTGACCTTGGAGTTTTTAGCCTCTTTCACCTATGATACTGAGGACTTTTCGGTCCGTTTCCGGGTCCGGAACGTAGAGTACCATCTGAGCGATTATCAGTTTGCTCAAGCCTTAGGGGTGCCGCCTAGGAGACCCGACTACCTAGACGACCTACCCAAGAGGACCTCCGCCACCAAATTTATCGAGTATTTCACGGGACACAAGGAGACCAAGGTGGGGAACATGAAAGCTAATGACATTGACCACCCGGCCATGCAGACCTTTGCTAGGCAGATGTCCTACCTCCTCTTCTGTAGGGAAGATGTTAGCAAGCTCAACTCGTGGGAGGTGGTTTTGATGAGTACCTACCTTAACCCGGAGAGGGGTAGTCCGAGCCGTTACAGACACTTAAAGGGAGCTGGAGAATAAGATTTGCATCAGCAGCATTCATGACACTCCGTATCGCTTCCATATTCCAACAGGCATTAGGACCGTCAATTAGATCCGCCACCATCATATTCGGTTCCGCTTCAATATTAGGAGTAGGAACATTCCCAATAGAATTTCCCGGCGGCCATGCCTCATCCCACATTCTAATACTTTGTCCATTCCCCACTCTCCATTCATCCCTCCAAAAGAAGAGATTTAGAGCCCCATAGACTTCGTCAAGTATAACTCGGGTTGTACCCTCTTTGAGCATCCAGAATAGAGTCGTTCTTGAAATATCGTGCTTTTAAAACTCCACCCACCAAGGAATTTGGAGAAAGCAGCAGCCTCCAAACTTGTTTTGCCAAGAGAGCCTGATTAAAGACACGTAAATCCAAATCGCATACCCCTAGAAGCCTTAGCCTCACACAATTTGTCCCACCGCATCCAATGAAGCTTGCGATTGGTCGCAGTCGAGCCCCACCAGAATCGCGCCATTACCGCGTGAAGCTCATCAATAAAACTATCCGAAATGGCAAAAAGGCTCATCATGTAAGTCGGTATTGCTTGAACCACAGCTTTAATAAGAACCTCTTTCCTAGGTTTGGAAAGTAATTTTTCCTTCCATCCGTTCATCTTTTTCCAAATTCGCTCTTTCAAACATGAGAATGTCGCCTTTTTTTATTTACCAATGATCGTTGGTAGGCCTAAATATTTTTCATGTTTTTCTACTTCACGGACACCCATCACCGTCTTAATCGAATCGTGCAAACCCCTTCCAACTTTTTTGCTGAAAACCACTTCGGATTTATCAAAATTAATCTTCTGTCCCGATGCTCTTTCATATTGGCTAATAATATTAGCTACCTTAGAGCATTCCTCAATATTTGCCCTGATAAATAGGATGCTGTCATCAGCAAAAAATAAATGGGAAATTCTAGGAGCCTCCCGACATACCCTCATTCCATGGATATCACCCCTCTCCGCCGCATTACGAAGCATATGAGAAAAAGAATCAGCGCATAAAAGAAACAAATAAGGAGAAATAGGGTCACCTTGCCTAATTCCTCTCGGCCGAACTCCTCCAACCGGTTTCCCGTTAATCAAGAAAGATTGTGACACTGTAGTTAAGCATCTCATGACCCGGTTCCGCCATGCCCCCGAGAAGCCCATCCGCTCCATCACGTTATCCAAGAAAGACCACTCAACCCTATCATAGGCTTTACTCATATCAAGCTTGAGAGCCACATTACCATGTCGACCCTCCCCACCCCGTTTCATAGCATGAAAAATCTCAAAAGCAACAAGGGCGTTATCCGTAATAAGCCTCCCCGGAGTAAAAGCGCTTTGGTTTTCCGTAATAAAATCATTAAGAAAACCTTTTAGTCTATTAGCAATTGTTTTGGAAATAATTTTATAAAGCACATTACAAAGGCTAATAGGGCGATACTCCGTAACCTTTTTAGGATTGTTACACTTCGGGATTAAAACAACAAGAGTACGGTTCAGGGACTCCATATCGCCCTCCCCGTTCCACCAGTCCTTTCACAAACTGACACACATCTCCACCCACCACATTCCAATATCGTTGATAGAACATAGCATGCATCCCGTCCGGGCCTGGGGCTTTAGATGGGTGCATATTAAATAAAGCAGTTTTAACTTCATCGTCAGAAATTGGCGCATCCAATCCAAGGTTAATATCCGTGGAGACCACCTGCTTCACAGAACATCGACACAAGGTTCGGGATTACAAGACGTAAATAATTCACCAAAATAAACGCTCATAATCTCAGCTATTTTATTTTCGTTCGTCTGCCAATCTCCAACATTATCTTCAATACCACGGATTTTATTTCGCTTAGGCCTTTGCTGAGCCTTATGATGAAAATATTTGGCGTTCTTATCTCCATCACGCAGTTCACATTTCCGAGCTCGAAGATACCAAAAAGACTCCTCACGGCTCGAAGCAGTTCAAGCTCCTCAACAATATTCTGACACCGTTCTAACATATTTGCAGACGGAAGTCGTTTCTGCCATCGCTCTAATTCCGCTTCCTTAGCACGTATTTGCTTTTTCAAATTACCAAATTTTACACGGTTTATTCTGAGAGTATTATTAGCAAGGTTTATTATGAGATTAAATGAAGTTTGGATTATTACGAGAAGACCAACAATAATTCAGATTATTCCTATTAAATAACCCTTTCATAAATTATTTTTAATTGATTAAATCACAAATTATATCACTTTTTAAATGGATATAACCCTGTTAGACATGGGTCCAGCCATGGGGTAAAGAATGGAAACTTGCGATTATTTTGGGCAGAAGCAAACTTGAGATTGAAAATGGAAGATGTCTCAAACATGGGATAGTTCCCATTAAATTTGCCAAAAAAAACATATACCCTACAGGAATCCAATCAAAGCATCACTTCCAATCCCTTACTCCATAAATAAGTTTCTTTTGCGGGGTGTTTATAATAAATTATAATATAGTCGGACTTGGTATCATGTTTTTATTTTTGTGATACTATTACTAAGGTTTATGAGCTCGCATATTTACTCAATTGCACAATTTGTATTTCATTTGCATCATAGCGTGCACCATATTTTTCAGTGCAAAATAAACTAAAAACTTCGCACCTGGGAGGCTAGAGGCATTAGATATAAGTAGTACAATTTAATTTGTAGAAGAGAAAATTAGTGAATCCTAAGTTGCAATACCGAAACTCCAGAAGAAACCTTTCTGCTAGTGCAAGCTACTTTTTAACTAGGAGTATGAATCTATGATACTCCATCTTTGTTGGGATATTAACACACATCCTCTACACTAAAGCTGGCAAAACCCAACCCCACATGAAACCCGAACCGAGGTTAATCCGATAAGCGATAACAACGATCTTGCCTCAACGTCCCAACCCGATGGATGACCATAAAACAAATTAGCTTAATAATGGTCCAAATAGACCATTTTGACATTCATCTTAATTATTTCACTTATATAATAAATGCACCTATATTAATATGAAATTATCCATCCAAAATTGAATACATGAGATAAAATATATGTTAAAAACCCGAGCCGAGTCGAACCGAACCCGAACCCGACTTGTCATTCAATGATGACCCGACTCAAGATGACTAACGTGAACTGACCGACCCGCAACCCGTTATTGACCCGGCACTACCCAACCCGATATGACACAACCAGCTTAAACTGACCCATAACCGACCAAGTGACTTGATTGGCACCTCTACTCTACAAAAGAGGTCCATTATGCATTCTCTTCACTTGGTTACAAGACTTTCAAGCAATCAGCAAAGACTACTAGTGAATATGACTGATTAATTTCTGTGACCCTGTCAATAGATTACAAATTCCACTTTGGTCTACGTTAGCCAACTGTTAGTATGTTTTGTGTGGATGCAAGACTGCCTAGCCCACTAGCATGTGACATTAACTATAAAAAAATGGCATATGCACATTGCACAATGATGTATTAGTCCAGGATCCTCAATCTGATTCGAACATAACATCACACACATACATGTTTAGACTAAATCTATTGAAGACACCATAATTAATCAACTACTGCAAATCAAATAAATAACATATAAAATGGGGGTACTCACATTCGGCAGGTCTAACTCGCCTTCACTTGCATCACACCAATCTAGTGATAAACTTCTAAGCAAAGGCAACTGTTACAATAATGGTGAATGTCACTTACGAGTATTACACATAACACGTCCGTTCCATTTGATTGTTTACGTTCACTTTTGGGACACAGTTAAGTAGATGTACATAAAAGTAAGACTTTTGAGCAAGTAGATTACTGAAATACCCCTGTGAAATATTTTTTGTTGGTTTATTTATTTATTTATTGTTTGTGTGTTAGGGGGGGCCTCACATTGCACATGGGATAAAAATCAAGCCATTTTTCGGCATTTGACATTGAAAGGATTTACAAAACCAGAAACATTAAACAAATTAGTCGACCAGCCTAAAAAGGATAAAAATTAACAAACCAATGACACGGAGGGAGTACTACATATTCTAGTAGTATTAAATGACTTACTTTGGAAGCAGCGTGGATTATAAAGTTTCTCCCGATCCCACAGTCCTGCAGCAGCAATTCATAGTCAGAGTTGTCATATTTATATAACCATATGATTTCCTCATTCCTCCAACTTACATATTTACATTGTTTTTCTCAGAAATTAATATAAACAATCAGAATAAGAAATATGCAAGCTGTGGAGTCAACCAGAATATGACAACCAGAAATGTGGTCATTTTATTTGACCTTTTTTCCAGATACAAAATTATATGAGGGTTATGCGAGGAAATTTACCTAAATTTATTTGTGACAAAGCCAAAACGAAATATGGAGTAAAGCATATAATTTCTAGTGTTTTCTGAATGATTCATCTGCATTTATACATATGACATTACAAAAGACAAAGCATGACAAAGTTTACATTGTGGCGAAGCAGGAGGTCTTCCATTGCTTTGCAGTCAAAAAGAGCACCAACCCCATTTGACGTTATTAATCCACAGTCCTAACACAAACGTTATAAGCACAAAACACAAGTCAGCTAAGCTAAGGTAACTAAATCAGGAGTCAAAAGCAACGTCTATTACAGGTTCAACGACCATGGTCGTAAAAAATTAAAGAAGCTATCGGCACTCGGCAGGTAGAATTCAAACCATAGCTCGATTTTATAATATTACTCAAATAAATTACCAAATGCCAATTTATGAGCAAAAACAAAAATTAAATGGCACTCTAGACCAAATCAGTTTATGCTTTTTTGTTCACATTTCACACCCAGTGAGCAAGAACAGTTTACAGTATTGGGGCTATCAAAGAAAGAGCCATAACATCATACCATTAGTTGCTCAAGAATTCTATTTCAAAAAATCCATGCAGAAAAGGCAGACCAAGTACTGCTTTTTCAACTTTTCTCCCCTTTAATTTTAGTTTTTAATGGGTACCAATGAAGACAACAAGCAAGACATCAGAGCCCTGAGGCCACACCTTCATGGATGGGTATATCCTTAACGGCTTATCTCTAAAAGCTTACATCATACAATTTCAAGCAATTTCAAGCTCTCGTCTCCATATTTGGGCACCAATATCTCAGTACTTGCATGTGCACTATTCTGTTAAAACACGATAGCAGGATACTAAAATACAGGAAGTGATTGGAACTGACAAATCCTTGTAAGTACCTCTAGATAGAGAGAAACCAGGCCTGGCCAACCGGATGAAATGATTTCCTGAGCATCTACAAAAGAGAGAATTCATTAGGCAACAACGTGGAATTCAAAATATATGTTCAGATGCATGGTAGGAGTGTATATCTTTTCCAATAAACTGAAGGGGACACAATATTAGACATAAGTAACACGAACAAACAGCTGATCACTGTGTATGATTCACCCCTGCAACGAAAACATAACCCACAACGCCGATAAAAGCTCTGGCACGATAACAAAAATGCTGCTCCATGGAACCCTAATCCCAGGTCAGCCTTTTGTACAACAACCACATTATCGAAGTGCTTCGAGGGTTCCCGCAAGCAGCGGGTAAGGGGAGGTCAAATGTACACAAGTCAAAACAACATTACCCTTGTATAGGTTATAAAGATCACCGCGGCGGTATTTTATCACATTCTAAAGCGCTATTGACTGTATTTAGTGAGATTGGAACGCTATGGCCCATACTGTGATTTAATACTATTCGAACATGTGTCGGATACAATTTCTCAATAAACACATAGTGTTGTAGCATTTTCACTCTATAATAATGTATACTAACTTCCATCTAAACATGTGCATCCCACCAATGAAATTTCAATTAAATTGACACAATTTTGAGTCAGCAGAGCCAAGTTGTCATTTGTCATCCAGGGAGTCACCCTTTCCAGCTTTAATTTTCTCAAATGTGGAGCCTTACAATTCAAGGCCAGCTGGGATATGTCCCCAATACAATAGCAGACAGATAATGCCTGTAAGCTTTTCAATGTTACCAACAATTTCATGATGGCAATATCCGAAATCACCTGCAGATAGACGCCACAATTTTTAGACTTTGCGTAACATATACGAGGAGTTTTATAACAAAAAAAAGTAACTCCAGTGTCATCAGCCCATTTCGCTCATTTAAGAGAGCACTTATTGTCCTTTTATAGGTAACCAGGCTACATCTTGCGAATAACATATGAAAGATTTGAATCAATTGCTGGTTCTTATAAATATCATCTCATTCCAAGCAAATTACGTTCTTTTGACCAAAAGCACAAGCAAGCAATATATGTTCACAACTACTCTCTCTGTTAGAAATTAGAATTGTAGACAGCTCTAAATTAATCATTTAACCCCTGACATAACAGTAACCTCAAAATCACTATAATATAGTAGGGGTTTTTCTAACGTGTGCCCTAAGGGCACACATTAATAATAAGGAAGATTTGCAAGATATTCTCATAAAACTAAGTTTATACTTGCATTTTTTATTAGAATATCTTGCAAATCTTTCCCTATTAGGCTTATTAAGGGCACACATTAGAAAAACCCATATAGTAGTAGTATACAATGCGCATGAGCACTCGACAATACCTGAAACGTAATAGACACAGATTCCAGCAACGGACATAAAGTGCACAACAGATTCATTCCTTCCAGACCTAATGATCCACCTAACCCCACCTTTAAATTTTTAAGAGATTTCAAAGCAGGACCAATTGCATGAACAGATGAATCAGAGAAACCCCACCCAATTGCTAGCTTTTCTAACCGGCATTCCTTTCCCAGCATACTGAAAATTTTCTCACAAGGATACCAAGATGCCAAATTGTCTTCACTATTCTTTTTCCCATGTAGGCACAAATGTTTACATCCACTGGCGTCCAAGTATTTTAGGCCAGGATTGTTCATAACCATGTACAATAAAGCATCTCTTGAAATCTACAACAGCAAAAATTAAAATAAAATAAAATAAAATAAAAAAAATTATCAAAACTGGAAACTCCCATCATGACATACTTCACTATGCAAGGAAAAAATACAAGCTTTTGACAGCTTCACTTCAACCCTCACGCATGCTTGAACAATGAAGTCTAGTTGCATACGTAAGAGCAATTGACTAACACAAGAGATGAAATAACTGATTTTAAGTTGTTAAGAAAATGTCATTAATCGGATATCGCATATTGCATATTAAAAAAAATAAAAAATAAAAAACCCTGGCTCTTGCTTGCACATTCCTCGTGTTGGGGCAAGCCAGAATTAAAGTAAATTTGGGAGGAACAGCTCAACTATCCTGCCCTAGCCAGAGTTTTATATCTCCAACTCTTCCTCCTTTAACCATTGCTACAACAAAGCACCACCCATATTTCACCTCCAAATACCTCCCACTTGCTGCTCCTATTCCAGTCATGCCATTAAGTGCCCTTATTTGGTTACGTCTAAATGATAAAAAGGGTGAAAAGGGGTTCTTTGCTCGTTGGTCTCTAATCCAGCATCTCATTACTCTAGGCCAGGAAGTCAGGAACCAACTTTATGTTCGAAAATTGGAGACCTCATTTCTCAGAACTCTAAAACAAAATTTCATGTTACTTTATCTACATAGCTACAAACTAACCACGGTGTTAGAAACATCAAGCATCTCCAAGATAGAACCGAGAAACCTATACAACGCATGGTCTACCAGGCAAGTGTCTCTCAAGCAAAGACTTTTGAGCATGCGGCCTTTAGACAAAATGTTCACAAGAGATGTTTCACAGACACCTGCACGGGAATAAAATTAACAAGAAGGTGCATGCTTAGCATTTTGAAAATTAATATTTACAAGGTGCCTCTCAGAGACACAGAAATGCAATAGCCACTTTTTTCTTAGCAATGTAAAGCATTAAAAAAAAAAGGAGATGCCAATCAAGGCAATGATATTTCTTCACATATGTATCCTAAAATTAAATGCTCCATAAACGGTCTAACCTGAGACATTATACTACAGCTTCTCACAAATTTCAGATCCTAAGATTGCATCCTAAAATATGTGTAGAACCTTTTTTTATTGGCAAAAAAGAACGCATTTTTTAATGCAATGCAGCTCCTGTGCAATTTAACAGCCCTTTTTTTGTTTCATAAGACAACTGTGCACTAATTATTTTCCAATTATCTAAAAAGATAGTTAATTTTAAACTAGTGATACTTCTTTGCCACTACAAACAGCAGCACCTTAACACAAAATAGAGGTGAGTTTCAAATATACTAGTGCACCATAATACTAGGGAGTAGGGAGTAATTATCATAGCAGCTCATGTACTATCCTCAATCTTTAATGGATGATTGAGAATGAGACATCATGCAATCTTGTAATCGGATGATCTACGGAAGGAAATTTTTAATATATACACTCCCCATATCACAACCAATAGGAGGGTAGAAAAGAGCCTAATAGCCATACTCATTAGAATTCGTGCAAACCTCGTGCTTGCCCCAAAGAAATAGAAAGGAAGCAAAAGAGCTCCCATCAAAGTTCTATCCTTGTTATCTCTAACTTATGACCATACAATACAATATTCCATTATTTCCAAGCAATCAAGACAACATTACTCAATAAAGAATTGAGCTTTATGTATTACGAAGTACATAATAGCAGAATCTCTATCGTAGTTTCTCATCATTTTTCATTAGCAGTCCGATAGAGAAGAGATTTTTGTTGTTTCGCAATAGCTCAACATCTGCTATTGCTAAACATAATATACAAATAACAGTTACCAAATATACATTTAATATATACTTCAATCTTTTAAAACATAACTCCAAAATTTTCAAAAAAACAACTCCAGAATTTGCTTTTATAATCAAGCAACTTCCAAAATTTCCAGCCACATTTTGCATCTTTTTACGCTTGTTTTGGTTCATTTTGAAACCATAATAAGTTATGACAACTGACAAGATACTTGATGTTAGTCACTAGTCAAATTAGAAACACCATTCAGAAAGCCATGGATAGAATAGATACTTAGGATTTGTGAGCGCAGAAGTACTAACCCTTGCAGCCACCAATATGAAGCATTTGTAGGTTAATGTCTGATATCTTTACATGTTCCACATCTACTTCTGTAAAAGGAGAATTTGCGGTACCCAGAGTTCTAGAGCAAAGAGCAGAAGTTGAATTTCTCCCAAATGAGGTGTTTGTGGCTATAATCGAATGCAATTTTGCACATCTTAGAATAAGATTTGCAATACCGATATCCGTTACAGACAAGCAACCTCTAATGTTCAAATAAATCAAGGAGGCGCAGCACTCTGCAACATCAAGGAGCTCTGCATCTGCCAGCAACATTTAACAAACAAAATCTAGGATTATCAAAATAAGAAGAGACACGCTATTTAAATAAATTTACCTGAACAGGAGAGCAAAGTTTAGTCAAATCAAAGCCTTGGTCCCAAAATAGAGTATCACATACATAATTTATTCACAAAGCCGTCCCAACATTATTTTGGGGTTGACTAACATGATCCATTTTAGCAAATAGATAAAAAGTAGCAAAAAACAAGAAAGGGAGTTAACAAAGAATGTAAGGGGCTGTGAAAGTGATCTAAGAGGAAATGTGAAGGGGCTGTGAAGTACAGAAAGTTAAATTGAGAAAACATTGAAAGATATGCGCGTTGGATAATTAGTTTGAAGAAACAAAAACAAAACAAAAAAAAAAAGAGAAGAAAAGAAAAGAAAAGAAAAGAAAAGAAAAGGAACAATTTCAGACAAGAAATTAGCAGCATATTCTCTAAATTCTCTCTGCCATTTTCAGTTCCATCTATGTCTGTCAAAAATTTGACTATTATTCGAAAAGTCATTTGTCAAAAGTGCTGAAAAGGTGAAAAACAAACATCTAAACAAAGAACATCGAATTTAAATTCTGTTTGCCAATTTGTACTCATCTAAAAGATTAAAAGCAGCTATAAAATAGGTCAACAAAAATGCCACGTTTACCTGAAAAGTCAGTTCGTCCTTCCAATGTAAGCTTTGATATATTTGATGAACTTGGTTTTGGTCCTCGATGAGTAGAAATATTATAATTTCTTTTTCTAGTGGGTCTACTTACTGACTCAGAATATAAAACGGATGCATTTGAAGGTAAAAGGGGACTAACATCAACTGTTAAATCAACTTCACAAATGGTAGAATTTTCCACAAGGTTGCATAACATAATTGTTTCAAAATCCAAGAAATGAGCCATCCTAACGG
>JAOWBH010154681.1:0-11834 GCA_028566215.1 Silene coronaria | reverse complement strand
GTTGATTTCTTATCCTTAATAATATTCTTATATTTCGTTTATGACAATAAATCATTAATAACGTTTCGTTATAATCCAGTTAATAAAATGAGGTAATAAACGGTTACTACCCCACAGGCTTAGTGATCTTAAGGGATCTGACTTAGGCATCGAAAGGGCTTTCTTTGGAATTCCCTGAGACTAGGTTTGTTTTTACTTTCAGGTGCAAACCGAGGGAACCATCCTGCGGATCACACGTCCAAGGAAGCAATGTCGGACCAAGCTAAGCATTATAAGTAGACTTGACAAAATGGGTCAGACCTGAATGGCCCGACCCGAAAAGGCTGACCTGAGACCCGAAAGTGACCCAAACTTGCTTAACCTGAATATGACCCAAAACTCGAATTCACCCCGACACAACCCAGACCCGACCCTAACCTTGTCTGACTTAATGTTGACTTGACCCAAGATGCCCTGACCTGATATGACTGGACCCCCGAAACGACCTGACTCGCTATTGACCCGGTCCAAAATGCCTTGAAGTTACCAAGAATAATCCGAAATGTCAAGTACTAAGTCATACTAATATTATATATATCAAATTAATACAACGTGTAAAATTGTATTTTTTTTTAATCAAAATAGAACTAACTAAAGTGTTTAACAATTAACTCGAAAGCGACCTGGCCAAAAATGACTGATACCTGAAAGTAACCCGATCCGAAATGACCCAAACAACATGTCATCCGAAAATGACCCGAAACCTAAAATAACCTGACCCGACCCAAGCCGATCCGAAATATGTGACAGACCTGACCTAAACAGACCCGAACCATACCCGACCTGATTGATCCGTTTTGCCACCTCTAATTATTAGTATCAAATTATTATTAGTCTCATGTGTATTTCTAATTATTATTAATTACATTTATATCCAAACAAGTTAAATTTATAATTTTTTTATTTTTTTCGTATAGTACAAAATGTGGTACAACAATTAATACGCATACGGAGTAAATGGTGGCTACGGATTTAATCCAAACAATCGGGATTTATATTGGCCCAGAAAAAATGGTGGCTACGGATTTAATCATTCAAGAAAGAAATTATTACGAAGTATTTTTTTATTCAAAAGGTGTACTTTAACATGGTTATCAGCCAAAAGCAAAATTGTTATATCACTCCGTTTTTACTTGTTACGGCCCCTAACATTTATATTATTCCTATGTTGCCCTAACAGCTTAATGTGTTATAACTAATTATCGTTATATCGTAATTGGGTTTCGGTTACGTTTTTTTTTATAATAATTAATTATTGTTTAATCGTAATTGATTTTTGGTGATGATTTCTATAATAACTAATTTTCGGTTTTATCGTAAATGATTTTCGCATACGGTTTTTATAATAATTAATTTAAAACGTATGAGAATCCTAAAAATACGTACTTTCCTCCAACTCCCTTATTTACTCATTTTCCCTCAACTCCCTCACTTACGCATCCTTTCCTTCACCTTCTCTATATTTAAATTTCAAGTTTTTCACTCCCTTCTTCTAAATCTAAACTCAAAAACAAATTCAACAACAACAACAAAAGAGAATCAAAATCGTAAGATTATATTAACTTCAACAACTATATTGTATGCATCTTTCTTAATTTTATTCTATTAACTTTGTTTTCTCATTAGATTAGATTTGTATTGTACGGAGTATTCAAATTGGATGAGTTGTTAGGTTTGATTAGGTTAAAATTATTGTTGTTTAGAACCAATGAGGTAGTTAATTTGCAACAATTTTCGAAGTGGAAATCGTTTTTTTTAAAGACGGGATATGGACAGTCGTGTGGACACGACTCAACATAAGAACGGGTAGCCCACACAAATTTGCCATGGCCAGGTTGTGTAGATTACAATTCTGGGCCTAGGCCACGTCATGTAGTCCACACGACTCAGCCTAGGCTTGGACGTGTATTCTACACGTTTGGGCCGCACGTTATTCTATATTTTTAAAAAGAAATTTTAAAAGAATTTTGTCGTAAGTTTTTGTTTCGTCAAATTTTGTCGGTTTAATTTTGAAAGCATGATTGTATAGGTAATGCATGACATATACTGTTTTTTATACATATATTAATATTATATTAAGCTGAGTATGAAAATTACTTTTAAAACTGGGATAAATGGTTAAATGTAGGAACAATGTAGGGGTCGGTTAAAGCATGATTGTAGTTTGTTTATGTTGATTAAGTTAGTTTTACTTCGTTATCGAATTAATATTAAATCATATATATTTCGTTATTATAACATTTAATATTAAAACATTGAAGTTAGTATATTTATGTAAACTATTAGTGTTGAAAATATTTTAATTACTTACTAGCATAGATCCAGCGCAAAAAATGCGCATTAAGCTGAAAACATATATATTTCATTATTATTCATTTAATAACTTTTATGAAATCATCTTAATGAATTTTTCATTTTACGATACTAATAATATTAGTTTGTTTTTATTTTTATTTTTTAAACAATGTATGTATGCATGAAGTCATTCACTAATAAAAAAGTTTAGCAATTTGTATTTTATAATTTTATACCACTTTTATTTCATTTTGATTAAAACATTATAGTTTAAAATTAAATGAAAAAATTATACTTGAAAGAGAAGATGATAGTTTAATGGAAAAAAATCTCATTTCTTACCTTATATAAGTAGATGAAGTTTGAAGGGAAACTTTTGAGAATTTGTATTTTCTTAGTATATATGGGATATTCTCTTTATATATAGGGAATGTTGTTATTTAATTTTATAGCTAATTTTAGTTTAGTTTTAATTATTAACTAATTACAAGTAATTTTTGAAAAGAGAGAAATGTTGCTGAATATTTGTCTGTTTATGTTGGGTAAGTTAGTTTTATTTCGTTATTGAATTAATATATTAAAACTTTTATTTCGTTATTATTAAACTTTATACTAGAACATTGAAGTTATTTTGTTTATGTTTATTTATTTAAACATATTTGCATATAGGTTATGTTTTGATGATGACAAGTGTGTTTTAATATGTATATGTTTGTTGCTTGTAATTGTTTGTTTAGTTTGTATAGATTGAACTCAATTATAATCTAGCAATGACGATTTGTCATCAAAGTCGACTTCATGATCAAGTTTGAAGTAATGTGCTTACAAAGAGAAGTTCAAAGTGAGCTCGTGGCCAAGAGCTCATAATCAAATTGAAGTGATGAGAATTACATTGAAGATCACAAGGAAGATTAGATAGTGTAGGTCATCTTTCTTTAACGATGTTAATTTTACGATTAATTTCCAATTGATTTGCTAAATATCTTACGATGTCTTTTAACATGTGTTTATAGTAGAATAAGATTTATGCATGATTAGAGTGTGAGTATGGGAATTTTCAATGATTAGCTAAATATCTATGTAGCAACTTATGAGTTGTTTCATGATGATCTAGGGTTTTCTAATTACTCACTTCTAAACCCTAATCTAATCCTCTGCAAACTGATACCCTAACTAGGGTTACGAAGATGAGAATGGTGGGCTTATGAGTCATTGCCTCTTCACTAGAAATGCCTTTTGCAAAGAATCCGAGATCTAAAATAACAACCATCATCTTTCTAGGGTTTCTCTCTAGGTCTAGGTGTTAGGTCGTGGTTTTCTCCTCCGTCTTGTGGCTTCTCTCATGATTTTCCACGTGAGATTGGCCCCGATCTTTGACTCTTTTTGTTGTTATTGTTTTGTTATGCAGGTTCAGGGAGGAGTTTGATCTTATGACTTCATCATCGGGGAAGGGAAACGAAATTAAAGGGAGCGAGGATGATACGGGTCTAGAGTCGATTGTTTGGGATGATGGTACAGAAGAAGAAGCGGAGATGGGTAAACTAATGTTGGTAGGGAGAATTTGGGCGCAGAAATCGATCAATGTAAAGGCAAAAATTGAGATAATGACTAAAATATGGAATCCTACGAAACTGATAATCGGGAACGTTGTTGATGCCAAGGAGAAAACGTTTGTGTTTCGATTTGGGACGCTGTGAGAAAAGCAGCGGGTTCTTGAAAATCAACTTTGGCACTTTGACAAGTTCGTCTGGTGTTTCAATGAGTCTAATTCATCGAGTAAGATCACTGATATACCTCTTTATCATTTGCCTTTGTGGGCACGAATTTATGACTTACATATCTCGGGGCGGAAGAGTGAAGTTAATGTGAGGCGAATTGGGACGAGGTTGGGGACGTATATTGGGATGAAATTGGGTCCAAACCCAGAGATGGATAAGGCTATCAGGGTACGTGTGCTTTTTGACGTTCGATCTGCACTGAAGGCGGTTGTCCCTATTACTATGCCGAACGGACAAATTATCTCCTTTGACGTTAAATATGAAAGGTTGCCAACATTTTGCTAAGGATATGGGCAATTAGAGCATGGCGAGAAAGATTGTGAGAGTGGACCGTATGAAGAGGAGGACCTGAAGTATGGTGAATGGTTGCGTGCATCACCATAGAAAATTACAAAAACAATAAAGGAAACTGTTGGGAAAGCGGCGAAATCTCTAGGTGTTGTCTTTGATAAGAAAGGATGTAGGGAAGATGAAGAGGAAGTTGCTAAAATCATCGAAACACTTCAATCAATTGCAGTGGGATTAAAACCAAAAAAGAAGGATTACAATATGCAGGTGAATGGGAGGGAAAATGCAGAGGTTGGAGTAGGAGCAGGGTAGGGAATTAGTGAGAAAGTGACTGATATGGGGAGGGAGACGATTTTGGTGGAGATAGAGCATGAATTTTAGCAAGGGGAGAGGGGGAAAAACGATGGGAAGGGACGTGAGGGGAGAGGGGCATAGGAGGAGGGAGAGATGGAGGTGGAGGAAGGGAAGCTAGTTAGTGGTGAGGTGAGTAGTGGTTGTGATAGTGGAGGGAGGTACGGTAAGGGCAGCACCTGGGCTCACAAAATGCGGGTCAGGGGTGGAGGAGTGGGAGCAGGTGGATTAGGGGAGTTGATGGGGAAACGTGGCAGAGAAAAAACTACGGTAAAGTCGATGTCATGGAAGGAGGAGAAGTTCACAATTGAAGAGGGCGTCTTGATACCTGAGGCGTAGGTTGAGGAAGCTCAACCCCGCTGGGCCCAATGAATATCCTCAGTTTTAACTGTCGGGGATTGGGCCACCCCAATGCAGTTGATGGTCTCCGTAATTTAATACGGAGAGAGGCCCCAACCATGGTGTTTCTTTGCGAGACGAAGTTAAGTGGTCGTGAAATGAAGAACGTCTGAGCAAAATTTGAAGGGTACAAGGGGATGGAAGCGGAAAGCATAGGGAGGTATGGGGGTCTTATGTTTTACTGGCGATAAGGAATTCAATGTGAGTTCGTTTCGGAATCGGTACATCATAAGGACTTTATTGTGAGAGAGGGAGAAGGTGACTGGAGTGTGTCGGGTTTCTATGGGTGGCATGTGGTCGCAGATAGACATCTATTGTGGAAGCTATTAGGTATCCTAGGGAGACAATCTCAGCTGCCTTGGATATGCATAAGAGACTATAATGAAATTCTATTTGCTAAGGAGATGAAGGGAGGTAGTAGGGCATAATGGCAGATGAACAATTTCAGGGAGGCCGTGGATGAGTGTGGTTTAGTTGATGTGTAGTTTGAGGGGTATGAATTTACTTGGGATAATGGGCAAGTAGGGGAGAATAATAGACAAAGCCGGATCAGTCGTGCTATGGCTACTGAAGAATGACAGGATCGGTTCCCTTATGCGCGACTTATACATTTGGAGCGCGAATGGTCAGATCATTTGCCTTTGAAACTCATACTGGATAGAAGAGGGGTGCGGGAGGGCACACGAAGCATTTTCGCTTTCAACAAATATGGGTTGGGGAGGATGGCAGTGAGGAGGCTGTTAGAAAGGGTTTTGACAGGGGCGGGTTGGATATGATGGAAGCGATTAGTGCGTGTGCAGAGGAGCTTCACGCGTGGAAGCGTGTGAGTATAGGGAAGATTGTCAAAGCTATTGCAAATAAACGAAGATAAATAAAACGATTAAATATAGGGGATCGTACGAAGTAGGAGCTGAAAAGACGGAGGAGATTGGTGAGGGAAGTAGCTGATTTGTGTCGACAGGTGGAGTGCTTTTGGAGTCAGCGATCGAGGGCTCTTTGGTTAAAATATGGGGACCGAAATTGTAATACCCGACATGCTAGGACACCCGTTGATGGGCCTTGGTTGGAATACAGACCTTATGAGGTCATTTGGAGATGCTACTCGTGCCTGTGGGAGTGGGAATTCGACCGAATTGTGCCAACTCCGCCGAGTGAGAGTTAACTCGGCCGAGTGGCCTTGACTCCTCCGAGTGGCCTTGACTCGGCCGAGTGTGTGTTTTACTCGACCGAGTTAGGTGACTCCAGAATGATATTTTAAGACTCGGGGACGCGACAGAAATCATTTCCGTCATTTCTTTCTTTCCTTCCCTCCTCTCGAAACCCTAGCAGACTCTCTCTCAATCATTTCTACTATTTCTCTTGGAGTCTTGACCTCGGAATGGAGAATACGGGATTGGAACGTGGGTCATCGATGTTTGCATGCGTGGATTGTTCGATTCGATTTACGATGTCAGTTTCTCGTGAGGTAGGTTATCATACTCAGTATTTCAGTTTGATTAATGTTGTGATTGGTTGATTATATGATTGTTGATGAGGCTATGATAATGTTATGATTGGATTATTGATTGTTGATGCTTTGTGATGGATGTTGGTGGTGGAGTGGTGACGTTGTGGTTGTTTGTGGGACCGTTGGGAGACGGTCTCACCCTCATCTTCCGCCTCTAGTGACTCCCATCACAGAGGGGGATGTGCACATTAAAAGAGTGGGTTCGCTCGTGCGTCGAGCGAGGATTTGGTGGGGATTGGCTGCGGCCCCCCACTGGCAGCGGGTCACCTGATGCGCCAGGGCCCGGATGGTGATGGTGGTGTAGTGTGGTTATTGGCTGTGGTGTTCGCTGCGGTTGTTGATCTTGCTATGTACCTTGTATATGATGTTATTGACTGTTGCTGACATGTGTGGTGTTCTTCGTGTTTCCTTTCTTCTTTTGTGTTATGCTGTGATCCATTTGATATTGCCGGCAAATGGTGAGCAGTCAGACTAGCATGTGTTAGTGATGCTAGCTTGGTTGGGATCAGTTGGAGAGCGCTCGGATGCGAGGTAGATCGTGGAGTCTCACCTAGCTTAGTCGATTAGTTGTTTGATGAGTTGTATTTACTTTCAGTTTTCGCTGTAATAACTTGTAATTATGTATATAATGTTTCATTATGGTTTCGATGATGCTTACTTCCTCGGGTAACCGAGATGGTAATGCCACATCTTGCCAAGGAATGTCTTGCTGAAGGCTCCTCGGTAGGGTGATGTGTTACAATAACAGTCCATCATAAACTTCTAAAAAAATTCATACTCTCTCATGTAGTGTTTCATCAGATTTGACACTCTTATCCATATCTATAAATATAATAAAAAGACAATCCAAACCACCACATTTTAGCATCCCCATATTTAAGTACATTTTATCAAGCCACATCACCATCTATTATTTAATCAAAGAAAAAGGAAAATAAATAAATAAATGTAGTACATTAAACACACAATAGAACAACAAACCTTAAAATTTGGCCTTTTAAAGTAAACTAAACTAATTGTACCAAAATAGAAAAAAGTAAACAAAACAAAACAAAACAATAATTAAGTATCAAATTAAACACGTAGTACTAAATTATAAATTTTGGGGTTTTTTTTTGTTAGAATAAGTAATACGACAAATAACATTACACCACTCTAATTTTTGCGTTATTCATAAATGTTATCCTTTCTTTTGATATATACCTTTCAATTTAAATTAGTTGGGTACATAAAGAGAGTTTGAACAACAAGGTGTTTAACATATTTTTTCTTATAACATCTTCAAATATTTTGATAGTGTAGCTAAATTAATATCTTACTACATAGATGATATAGAGTGTTCCATGTAAACTTTTCTAAAGTCACGTTATTCAATAATATAAATAAAATGTATGACGTGTGGTACAATAAGTAGAAACAAATAGAAGTAAAAAAAAGAAAATAACAAACAAATAAAATTTATTGAGGTAAAAAAAAAAATAGAAAGAAATATAAAAAATCAAACACATCGATCATTACACATATTTTTTTTTTTTTTTTAAAAAGATATACCCCACCACTAACCCGTTATAGCATGGTTAATTTTGTGCACACATTTCTCACTATTAAAATACTAATTCGAGATTATAGTGATATGTATTTACCTGTCTAATATCTTAACTCATGTGCAATTGAGTATCACTATGTTATTTTACTTTTCACCAAAATATAAGTATATATTTTTGCATTCCACTGTTATGTAATACAAGGCAACAAAGATATCAACATATCCCATATCAATAAGACTACGTTTATAAGTAGTGAGTTTACACAGTTAGACTCAAACGCACCCTTGATTTTCACGGTTAGTTACAGTCCATATTACAAGATGTTTGCTTTATCATTCGATATGTGACCAATCTAAAGATGGTGATATTTTGTAGAAGAATATAAACATAAAGTGCATTAGGAAAACTTAATGTACATCTCAATATGTTCACAAAATTATTCAATATAACCAAATGGGTTTAGTGTAGTGGTTGCTCACTTCATTCCTTAACAATTAGGTCAGAGGATCGATCCCTACCCATGGGAATGGAGCAAACTCTTTGGCCAGCCGTTTACCTCTTTGTGAGAGTACCCGCGACGAGGGGATTATACACTGTTGTCGACGGTGGACACCCCGGTTTACACCAAGAAAAAAAAAGTATTCAATATGTCATCATGTGTTACCATTTCAGATAACCCCACTAGAATATACAAATGAAAATAATTATCCTTAAAATTGAAATATTATATTTTTAGATTGGGAACTTATATTTAGTTTTATCTTGTAATACTAATTATCGAATCTTGATTGTCATTTGGAATACTATTATCTATAACAAACATGGTGACATATTTTGCAAATACTCCCATGTCACCATTTGTATTCTTACATGTTAACAATTTAAGATTCTTTCAATTCTAATAGAACATACTGTATATATCCTCAGTAATATAGTAACATTCAGACTAATATTAGTACATATTGTAAACATTTTGTAAAATGGTTACATCTTTTGACTAAGATGGTAACATTTTAATCACATACTCTCATGCCACCATTTGTATTCTTATATGTCATTATCTTAAGGATCTTTCCAATCAAATCAACCATATTGTAAAATGGTTACATATCTTGACTAAGTTAGTTATATTTTATATAGATACGCCTATGTTACCATTTGTATTTTTATATGTTACTATTTAATCCAACCTAAATATAACATATATTGTAAAATGGTTACACACTCTGACTAATATGGTTACATATTGTAATACATTTTGTAAAATGGTTATAAATTCTAACTAAGATGGTAACATTATTATTATACATAAATACACAAACATATAGGTAAATTAGACCCATATTAAGTCACTCGCTTGCCAAAGTACTATACATATAAGAAAAAAATTGTTCATCAAACCATATAACAAAAATACATAATAAGAACATTTCCACGCGCTATCACCCTGTCCTGCCCCACATAACCACATTCCTTCACTAATGTCCTTGTCGTAATCACCTTTACATGCTGCATGTTTCTTTACTATTGCTCGAGTGTACCTCGTGCTAAACTTCGGGCAAAACTGATAATATATCAAACAAAACGGATAACATATCAAACAAATTTGACAACATATAACAAACACAAATCAACGCTGAAAAATTAGCTATTGCAAATTAACTATTGCAAATTAGCAACATATTTCAAATTCGAAATCAACTATTGTAATGCCCCGAAAACAAAATAACATAACTTATCTTATATGATTAAAACACTAGAGGAAACTTATAAAATAAACGTGAAAAATACAACAGCGTTACTCCCGTATCTCCCCTATAGGAAATACTAGGCTAAATTACAAAAGAAAACTTGTTACTCGCCTAATCATTATTATACTTTATTCGAACATTATTATTCGAATATAATTCTTCATGTCGGAAATTCTTTAATTTCCTTACACAGACCCTTCCCCACTTCTGACATCTGAAAAAAAAAATGAACAGTACGAAATCAGCCAACCACCGACTGAATATGGCTCCAGTAACCTCCACCGGCTCTAGTGACATTTTCATATATCTTACATGGCATAAATAATTTAATTCTTAGCATACTTACAATAACAATGGAATACCATTACAAAAAAGAGACACATTACGGAGCCAAGACTCCTTTAGGCTAAAACCTCCTCCATGTACATGGGATAATGTAACCACTTTTGAAATTCTGTGATCCTTTACCATTTATCATTGGAGCCATTGTTCCCTTGGGCTATGCCCTCCTCCGTGTACACAGGATAAATAATAATGTCATCCCCTTACAATAATCGTATCCAAATGAACAAATGACCAAATGTGCATTATAACAGTACCAATATAAAAATTATAATTATACATGGGACAATTTATATAACATATGAGCAATATAACAACATTAAAACGAGACTATAGTTACTACTACTACGACATGTTTACTTATGTTATTTTTGGCAATATAACGGTAGGATGATAATTAAATAAATACTACGACAAAGGGTCCTGAAACCATACCTTAATTATTCGAAATAACGTTCGTTGTTTGTATGAATGTCCCTTAACAACTTTGCTTCCCCCGTTTTTATGTGAGATTTTATCTTGTGCGTGAGTTCTATTATGGTATTGGTGAGGTCTTTATATAGGATTGTCTACGCTAGTTAGTTAGTTTGTGGTGGAAGTCGACTTACTGACTTTGCAAAGCTACAATCTTAACGTGTAAATGCTCATAGCTATATGTATTCACCAAAAGGTCAAAGGGTATTAGTCTATATTTATAGCCTAATTATGTGCAACAAAACTTTCGTGCAAACTATCCACGTATATGGTAATTCATGGTAAGGAACCTTCTTCCACTTTCAAATTTGGTTAATATTTGACTAAGATTTATGTTGGCTAGCGTTAATAATACAGAAATATCATATTTTGGTTATTATATTCTACCCTTCATAGCATATGTTTCGTCCTGAAACTTGACGTATTTTACTTATTGGAATAGATGGGGGTATTTTTCTTTCATTTCCATCATTATTTTCCAAGTTGCTTCTGTTTCATCATGATGGGACCAACAAACTTTCACCAACGGAATTGTTTTGTTACGAAGAAATTTTTCTTTGTGATCCAAGATTTGAATTGGTAGCTCCTCGTAAGTAAGATCTCCCCTAACTTGCAAGAGTGACATCTCAACAACATGACTAGGATCAGAGATATATTTTTTCAAAAGTGACACATGGAAGACATCATGAATACTTGACAGTTCTATCAGTAGGAGTAGTCGATATGCCACCTCTCCCACACGTTCAATTATTTTAAATGGTCCTACATATCTTGGACTCAATTTTCTCTACTTTCCAAATCGAATCACTCCTTTTGTAGTGACACTTTCAAAAGTACAAAATCACCTTCTTGAAACTCTATAGGCCATTTTTTTTAAGTTAGAGTAACTCTTTTGACGACTTTGTGCCATTCTCATTTTCTCTTGTATGATTCTTACTTTATCAGTGGTTTCTTGGATTAGATCAGGTCCAATAACTTTGGATTCATCAATATTGCTCCAACACAAAGGCGTTCTACACTTTCGTCCATACAGAGCCTCATACGGAGCCATACCAATACTCGC
>JAOWBH010154670.1:0-11834 GCA_028566215.1 Silene coronaria | reverse complement strand
GCTTCAAGAGGTAAATATTCCTTTCGTCTTTTATTATGATTCATATTATGTTATGCATGTGATCTTGGATAGATGTAGGAAATTGTTTCCTGAAATTCCGCTTTGCATCTATAAAATCCTACACATGTTTTGTATACTCAAAATCCTCGTTTATTTCCTTCATTCATTGGAGTAAAGCAAACATATTTAAACATTGAGTTTTCAAAACAAAATCACTGGTCATTAACTTAAATTCAACTTGAGTATTTTCAAATCCAAGTTGTCAAATTAAAGCTGGTAGTTAATAGATTAAAAGTCATCTTTTACAAAATGATAATTAAATACTTCAAGTTTACAGCTAAAAAAAAAGCAACATTAAGCATTTGAGTTTTCCTTATAACTACATGACGTTTTCATGTTAAAATTGTGAGTTTGACAACTAAAATATTTTCCTATTTTCAAATAAGTAAAACCCCAATTTAAAACTTACATATCAAAGTTCCCATCATAAAAACATGTATAATTAAAGTGAAAACAAATTGTTAAAAATGTGAAATGCTTAGTTTTAATTCTCGATTTTGGAATTTTAAAGCGCAAAATCCAAACCTGGCCGGTGGTAGTTGGCGATCGTATGGGTCGTAGTTGTCGACGCTTTTCAATTTTTAGCTTCATTGACTAGTGGAAGGAGATAAAGGCCAACCACAAGTGAAGGGCTGGCGATCGTATCGATGGTGTTAATGGTGGAGGATGTGGTGGAGGACTGGAGAAGGACAAGGACGTGGGGGATGCGGTGATAGCAAGAGTATACTTTTGAAGGGGCTTCAGTTGATTAAAGAGGTGGTGGAGGCAAGGATCATGGAGTTGGGGGAGTTATATAATTTTCACTTTAATTGGGCCAATTTCTCTATTGGGTCCGTCCTATGATATAGGACGGTCATATAGGAGAGTTGCTGAAATCAATTTTATACACCCATAGCACAATTAATTTTTACGTATACTTTTGTCACATAGACCAAAGATACGAGAGAGATAAACTTGAGAACTACGAGAAGAGGTTATTAATTAGGTAACAAGTCTTGTATGATACCATCATACGATAAATTATTGAGGACTACTAACTAAGTAACTAAAAGTCACTCCATATAATGAGTAATAAAAAAAAGATTACTAAAAAATAAGGTATAAAATACTCCCTCCTATACCTTATATTCTTCCCCTTTCTAATGGGCACAAGAATTAAGGGTGGGAGTGTGGGTGAGGTTTGGTAATTTGAGAGAGGTAGAAATAATAAAGATTAAATAATAATAAAAAAATATATGGATGGGGTTTGGTGATTGGAGAGAGGTAGAAATAAGTAGAATTAAATATTAATAAAGGATATGAGTGAGATTTGGTGATTGGAGAGAGGTGAGAGTATAATATTAATAAAAAATTTCCAAATAAGGAAATAGAGAAGAAAACCTGAATAATCCGTTTTAGGAAAGAGGGAAGAATATAGAGTATAGAAGGGAGTATGAAATATAAAGATATATGATCAAATTATGTTTAACATTATCTAAAAAGCTACCAATTAAAAAAACTACAAGTAACATTAAAAAAAAGTACGGGAAAAATAAAGAGTCACATTTTAATACACAAAAATGATCTTACGATAAATTATATAAGGCCATCTTATATAAGAATTTATGAGTATACCAACATCTACATGTGTAGTGTATATGTGAAATAATACGAATATACATAGTATTCCGTATAAGCGGAAACATAAAAAAAAATGACTTAAATATACAATAAAAATTAATTAATTTCCCGGAATATAGGACATACGGACTACTACATTATTATGGATGATCAATTTTATACAAATAATTTTCTATCATGTGCCCATTGGGCACATGTTAAGAACACCATAAAAGAAAATAATTACATCCTATTTTATGGGGAAGTGAAATATATAACCACTTATTATTTCCATTTATGGTGTTCTTAACCACAAATAGGATCCTACCACCAGATGTATATAAAGCATTGTACAACCATGGTATAACTAAATGAGCTTATATATGTTTTTCTTGAGCTTATTCAAAGTTCACAGTTTTAATGTGTAAATTGATGAGTTCAGATACTTTCTAATAAAACTCATATTCTTTAAAATAAAGCTCGAATACTTTATTAGAAAGCTCGAATTCTACACCGTACAACTTGTACATTTGGTGGTATAGTCCATGAATTGTTGGAATATCTTATTCCTACATTTTGCCAAAAAAATGGGCAACCAAACAACTCTCTATTTTGCAATTCATGAGATTTTCTAACTCCTGTGATTTGGGAGGGGCAACCAAACGAGACATTAATGTGGTTGTAACAATACCATATTCCTTTCTTAAAAAAAAAAAACAATATCATATTCCGTAATCGTCACTAACTCATGTATGATACATCACAAATTAATAATTAGGCATGTAGAGTTTTTATTAAAGCACATTAACTTACGGATGATATATCACAAATTGGAATATCTTTTTCCGTTTTTTTCAAAGCTCATTCTCAATGAATAAAAATTGCTCGGTACTAGTATTGAACAACGTATAAGTTAAATCTGCTCAATAAGGCCTCGGAATCAATTCGCTCAAAATGTCATCATGAGTTCTATGGTCATTGAAAATTGATGAAAGAACAAGGAACATGGTAGGGGAATTCAGACCATCAGCCCATGTGTTTCATAATTGGCAAAGTATTACGATATTAGCATATCAATCAGCATATACTTCATTTATCATATTCTATATCCTACCCATAATAGAAGATATATGTATATGTAGTAAGTTAACTTGTAAGATTCTGATCTTGAGCCCCAATGCTCTCTCTTTGTATATATTTGTACCCATATTAGAAGATATGTATATGTAGTAAGTCAACTGCCATTTATCTTCCATCTCTCATTCAGATATGCGCATACATAACTTCCTAATTCTTGTCTTGTCTTGCTGTGTCGCATGAATCCTTCCAAATTTTGGGTCCTTGTGAATAATGAATTGTCTCCCAAATCAACGAAACATTTAAGTAAATTACCTCCTTTTTAGACGACAAATCCTTAGGTTCAATGCGTCAGTGTAAGATTAAGATTTTAGTTAAAAATAAAAATAAAAATTTCAAATTGGTCAAAGTGTACAATGACATGATACACTTATCGGCTAATCTTGTTTAAGGATCGTCTTCAGTTTAAACGGGGCAAATATCGCCACATATGAGACAAATCTTTTCCTTTTTTCCAATGCATTCTGCTTTGTTCTATTCATTCCACATAAGTATATTTGACCAGTCTTTAAGTTTTTGACGGATAGTATCCGTCCTAAACAAGAATATGTATACACTTAATAATGTATTATATGAATTTTTCGTTTTAGAGTGCATATGGTTCACCCTCCTTCATTAATCATTTTTTAAGTTTGAATTGGAACTTAGATTGTGATAATTTTCATTTTGAAGGATAATCTAATCCTCTATAGATCAAAGTATAACAAAATTCATAATTTTCCCGTTTAAAGTTTCCACCTAATAATAAGTGGTCTCTACTATCACTAATTGATTCTATTACCACCCTTTATGATTTACATATCATATATAAATATATAATCTCCTTAATTCCTTATTTACCTAAACTAAATCTACTCATTACTATGATGTATGATCATTTATTTTAAATAAAAATAAAAAAGCTCACTAAATAATTATAATTATATCCATTTATCTTATCTGATTATATTAACAAGGTAAGGTAACCAGTTAATGTTTATGCTTTTAGTGGATGCAGTAATAATATATTATCTTACAAAAAATAATGTGACAATAGTTTAAGTAAACCACGTAATCTTAAATCAAAAACTATTGAATTTCTCTTTTCCAATCTTTAATATGAAACATTATTAATAGTTGATTTAATTATTAAACTTTTAATAAAGTTGAATAAATGACATTTTTTAATTGTTATAATCTTTAACACTCTCATATAAAAAAAACGCACATTTGTACATGAACTACATAATATAAGTAATACCTAATGTAGAAATGGAAGATAAATATAAATTGAATATGACAAGGTTAATCCCTAATGTAATTAAGCTAACTAAGATTTATTTATTTATTACTAGTTTGACATAAGACTATGTTCATCAATAACATTTATTATAAGAAGACAAAAAAAACATCAAAAAGTAATAATTAAATAATGCTTGATGGGGAAAAAATCACAATGGAAAAAAAGATTATAACAGTAGGATATTTTGCGTTGCAAGACTATGATTCCTCTCTCCTCACCACATGTCACTTACTTATAGGGTAATTTATTAGTGAATTTACAAGTTGGATATATTAAATAATAAAAAATGAGTGTCATAAGAAAATTACCAATAGATTAACAAAATTAATGATAGGTGGAAAAGCTACAAAAGGGAAAAATATTGCTTTTATAACCATAACACTCAATTTACCAATCTTATTGATGTACATAGTCTAATAATTACATATTTTCTAGAGCTGATCGTGGGCCGGGCCTATGCGGGCTTGGGCCGGGCCGGGATGGCAAAAATGGCCCATATGCATGGGTCGAGCCGGCCCGGGCCAAATGAGAAGGCCTATTTAGCGAGCCCAGGCCCGACCCTTATGTGCTAAATCGGGCTTTTGGGCCTAAATGGGCTTTTTGGGCCCTAAAATTTTCGTTTTACCGAACGAGATAAGTAACATAGTACCTTAATCTAGTATTTTAAAAACGCACTTAGTACAAAAACTTTTGTACAATGTATTATGAAGTGCATCTAAATAATCTCCAAAGGTATAATTAAGACAATCATAGAAACATTAAAATGCTTAATTATGTCTAATAGACATGATTTATGTTGGTAAACATCGCCTTTAAATTTCAATAATTATATAAATGAGTTTATAAGGAATTATTTATAATATTAACGCTAATTTAATAAACTTTATCGAAAAAAATTTGCCTAACTAAATAATATGGGCCGGGCAAACGCTTGGCCCAAACCCGGCCCAAAAATACATTGAGCCTTTTTGGGGTGGCCCATGGGCTTTTTGGGCCAAAATACAAGGCCCAAGCCCTTCGAATAAACGGGTCGGGTCGGGTCAGGCCAATGGGCTTGGGCCATTTGATCAGCTCTATTTTCTGATATTAAGTGGAGGCGGCCGTCCTTATCAGTCTACAGTCTCCAATAGTCCATGCTCTTCTGGGCTTAATACAAATATATTGAATTTCATGATTGTATTTATTTTTTTGAACTCTTCATGAAGAAAAAAAAGTTGGAGATACTATTTTGTCAAACATTGTTTAGTCGAAATGGATCATCTTCATTTCATTTCTCTCCGTTTTCTCTCGCAATCTCTTTAAATAATAATTTTTAATTTAACATTATTTTTCCTTTATTTTTATATGTAAATTTAGAATCGTTACAAGTTGTCAAAATTCGATTCGGGCCATTGATAGGAACTTGACTCTTCATTTTTTTTGAGGAAATGGAGAGAATTCCGACTGTTGTTTAGTGGCTTGTTGTCTTGTTGATCACTTGACCATATCCCTGGAAATAATTTATCATAAAATTCTTTTAAAACAAACAATTTCTCATAATAATTTTATTAAATTTAACTGTGAAACACCTGGCCTATATGATCACAGAGTCATGTAGGCAAATAAGGACTTTGGTAGCTGTAAACGGTAAAGAAGATTGTCATTCCCAAATCCCAAAGGTACAAATTGCCAGCCAGCCAACATAAATTATAATCGTAATGTTATCAAAAGGGCACTAATAAATTAATAATTTGAGGTTAGTTCGAATTATTTCCATTTTCTCAAAAGAAATGAACCTTTATTTCCTATAAACGGCCAGGATCAAATCTTCTGATTATTCAATGGCAGTAATCGTTTCATAAAACTAAAGTTGGGATATTTTATGTTGTACCTTTGAAGTTTTTCTATGTTGCCCCCTTACATTTTTTATATTCTACATTGTGCTCATAAATTTCTTACTTATTTGAGTTATTTCTCTATTATGACATCCTTTAACAATATTTTGACCTTTATTCCAACTCATTAATGTTTTATCACCATCATACGTGAAAAGTATCACAAATCACTTTTAATATGCACAAATTATGATTAAAAACCTCATTAATGTTTTATCACCATCATATGTGAAAAGTATCACAAATCACTTTTAATAAGCACAAATTACGATTAAAAACCTCAGGTATGATTCATGAAATTAATAATAATGGAGATTTGATGAATTTTTATTTAGATTCGTAAATTATTTGGTGGGTTAATGAGTAATTCTACAAATTAATACGTAATTGATGAGTAGGTTATCGAGTAATTGAAATGATAAATAAACGATTTAATAGATCAATTAAGAAAATAACATATCAAAAAGACAATAATTAAGGTCATGGTATAGAATAATGTATAGAGTTTAAGCGTACACCATATATTAAAAATGTAGGGTTACATCATAGAAAACTGAAAACTAAAGGGTACACCATAGAATATTCTAATAAAGTATTAATGAATGGAAAGAAAAAATATATTAAAATATGAATTTATTAAACAGGAAATGGAGAGGATTCAAACTCATTAGAGGTGGATAGTGGGCTTGGTCGGTGTGGGCTGGCCGGGCGGGTTGGTGGGGAGGGAGCCCGAGCCCGAGCCCACACCACAGGCTGAGGGGTATGTTGGTTAAGTTGGGGTCGGGTCGGGGGAGTGACGGCCCTGGGCCAACCCAGTTGGTAAAAAATAGACAAAAAATGTAATTACTTACGAAAAAAAATATATATAAAATGATATTTAAAGAAAATTTGTAAACCTCTCACATGCTCTTTAATGATGCATTCCTATAGTATCAAACTATAAGACCGATGTCAAGTAAAAATGTTGTCCAAAAATATTTGCAACGATGTACATGTTCATCAATGCTATAAAATAAAATTAGACAATAGCTAAGTTTTAATAACGCGATTTTTAAATGAAAATACATGAAAATAATCTTAGACCCGAAAAAGCACAAAGATATGGGGGACTCGGTGAGTATAAATGTGTAATGCATTAATATTGTTGTGACTTGCGAAGAGGCCCCACTTGAATGTATTGCCATTTTAAAAAAGAAAGAAAATTGAAGCCCATGAGCATCGAACCTTTGACCTCTGGCATGAAAACAACATGCTCTACCACTGGATCCGAACAGTTAATACTATTTATATTTCTACACATAATAAATTGGATATGTGAAAAAATGCTTTAAGTGATGATCTTAGGGAGAAAATTTAATGAAATAAAATCATAATGTCATACAAACTTTATCACCTGCATCAAACTTGTTATACGCTATATACATGCTAATATAGTCTTATATATGAATCGTGTATATTTTGTCCGGGCCATGGCCTGCCTTAGTTTCGTCACAGGACCTAGGTTATGAGGGGATGAGTCATGCTAGTCAAGGATCACGAGAATTAGGGTGACCCAATATAAAAAGGGTCAAGTGGTGACCTCTTTTACAAAACTTGACCTCCTTATGACTTAATAGGTGTCAATATTTGGTTGGTAGGACACAAATATAGAAGAAATTAAAATAAGAGGAGATTAGTGGGGTAAGTATGTGGTTATCTTTCCTGAATAGAAGAGTGTAAATAAGTAGTGATAAATAATGTAAGATTAAGCCAAGAAATGGATGGTGACCCATAACAATTCGGAATGATTCTATTGTTCGAAACCTCGGAATTATAGTAATAATTTTATTTCTTACTTAGTTGGAGTTAGGTTTATAAGTTACGTAAGTTAATGCCCAAGTATTACGACGGTGTGTCGAACAATTTGGGAAAGAGTAGATGATACAGAGCATAGACTATATATGCTAATGCTTTTGTGAGAAGGACTCTCAGTTAGGGACAACTTAAATAATAATGTTCATTCGCTTCTTGCTTCACACTACCTTCCATTTCCATTTTTGCATTTATGGAAATATATTATTTAGTATATATTTAGTATATTGAATTTATGTAATATATATTGTCTATATTATTTAGTTGTCATATCTCTAGCTAGGGTTAGATGTAGTCGATGTAGTATATATACTCATGTTTGTATATGTAATTCTCCAAGCAATAAAATTCTAATATTTAGCCACCATTTTTTCATATGGTATCAGAGCAAGGTTAGAAAAGAAGAAAAATAGGAGTGCATGACTAACGGAGACACGAATATTGGAGGAGAACAGCCAAAGAAAAACAGAGAAGAGAAGAACAGGGAAGAAAAGAAGATGGCGACGATCCCGCAAACATCACCACTGTATCTGCATCAATCCGATAATCCAGGTATTACGATTACCCAAACAATTTTCAATGGCGAAAATTATGACAATTGGTTTGAGGCCATATGTGTTGGTCTCGATTCAAAGAACAAGCTAAGCTTCATTGATGGAGATGTTGAAGAACCAGCTACAGATGGTGAAAAGGAAAACGTAGAGCACATAGCATGGAGACAATGCAATGCAATGATCAAGTCTTGGATACGCAATGTCATAGACCCAAAGCTACACGCGAGTAGCTCTGCGACAATCAAGGAAATCTGGGACGAACTCCAGAATAGGTATGCGAAGGTTAATGCACCGAGGGTGCATCAACTTAAAGGAGAATTGAATAGATTGAAGTAGAGAAAGTCATATGTGGTGGAATATTACACCAAATTGAAGGCGATTTGGGATGAGTAAGCTAATTATAGCAAGGTGCCTAAGTGTACTTGCGGAGCAACGGCGGCGTTCCTGAAGGAAAAGGAAGAAGAGAAGACACATCAATTCCTCATGGGACTCAACGACGCTATTTTCGACACCCTTGGTTCAAGTATCCTCATGGAGGACCCAATACCACCCCCGGACAAGGTTTATGGAACCGTCCTTAGGGAAGAAAGGCATAAAGCAGTTGTGCGTGGGAAAGGAGAGCAGGTCGAAGAGGCTGCTTTTGCAGCAAGAAAGGGGTATATGTCAGGTCGTGGAGGAAGGCAGCCTTGGCCACAGACAAACGTTGAGGAGCAGCGGAGGATGAAGAAGGGAGATGCCCTGTTTGTCGAAAGTGGGGACATGGTGAAGATGATTGTTTGACTAAGCATGGGTACCCACCACATATCAGTCGTGGCAGGGGGCGCGAAAGGTCCTATCGTGGAGGCAGGAATGGAGGACGTGGAGAAAGGAACTCGTGGAGGGCTAATGCTGTAGCAAGCACATCAGGACAAACTCAGGCCATGGACTGGAAGGAAAGACAGTGGCTGTAGATGCGGATGAGACAAATTTGACGCGAGACGAGGTGTTGTCATTACGTGCTCTCTTGAAGCCGGGTAAAGAAAGCATGGACAAAACCTCTGGTAAGTTTCATTTTACTGAATGCTGGATAATAGATATAGGTACGTCGCACTATATGACGGGTCAAAAGGACTTGATTCAAGACATCCACAGTGAACCCGCTTCCAATGTTGGCATGCCAAATGGTATGAATGCAGTAGCAAAGTTACACGGAAAAGTACAAGTAGACGATGTTTTGACTCTTGAGGACGTTTTATATGTCCCAACTCTTACTTGTAACTTGATTTCGGTGCAACAATTAATTTCAGAAAAGAATTGCATTATAACTTTTTTCTCGGATTTTTGTGTAATGCAGGACCATTCTACGAAGAGGATGATTGGAGCGGGTGAGCAAAGGGATGATGTTTATCACTACAAAGGTAGAGTGGAAGACAAAGTTTTCCATGTCGAGAAGAAAAACGAGGTGCGATTGTGGCATAGAAGATTTGGACATCCGTCACACAAAGTTTTATTTAATGCTTCTAATTTAGTTGGAAAAAACTTATCTTAGAATAAAAGTGATATTTGCGATTCTTGTAGTAGAGCTAAGCATACCCGTTCTATTTATATTCGTAATGATAAGAAAGCTTTGCATATTTTTGATTTGATTCATGTTGACATATGGGGACCTTATAGGGATACTGAACTAAGCGGTTCACATTATTTCCTTACCATCGTTGATGATTGTAGTCGAGCGGTTTAGGTGTATTTAATGACCGAAAAAAGAGAGGCTGGAGGTTTGCTCATTAATTTTTGTAACATGGTTAAGCGACAATTCGACAAAAACGTAAGGGTGGTTCAAAGTGATAATGGGAACAAATTTAAGTCGATTGTGGTGAATGCCTATTATAATGAAAACGGTATTATACACCAAACTAGTAATGTCGATACACCCGAGCAAAATGGTAGGGTAGAGCGAAAGCATCGTAATTTATTGGAAAGAGCAAGGGCGTTATGTTTTGAGGCAGGGTTGCCCATCGAGTTTGGAGGGGAATGCGTTTTGACAGCGGCATATTTGATAAATAGAACGCCCTCTCCCTTGCTCGATGGGAAAACCCCATACGAAATATTATATGGAAAGAAACCTGTTTTGAATAATTTGAAGGTGTTTGGATCGTTGTGTTACGCACATAACAAAAGCAAACCGAAAGACAAATTTGTAGAGCGTGGCCGTCGGTGCATTTTTATAGGATATCCTTATCGAAAGAAGGGATGGAAAGTTTATGATTTGAGCATTGAAGAGGCTTTTGTTTCCAGAGACGTCGTGTTCCACGAACACGTTTTCCCTTTTATTGACAAACAGGGGGTGTTCGTGAGCAGAGCATGGCAAAGAATGAGCAACAGTTGCTGGATTTAGGTAGCCTTGATGAACAAAACGTTGAACAGACTGATGTAGAGCACTCACCTGAGATCAATGAAGGGGAGTAAAATGTTCTTGGTGTCCAAGAAGGTTGAGACAGGGAGGAAGGGACACAAGAGGTCGATGTTCCAGTTGGTAGAGGGGCTCGTGAAAAGTTCGAACCGTTTTGGAAGAAAGATTACGTTTGTGGTTCTACCAGTTTAATAAACACCTCTCAAGCTCACTCGGTACAATCGGATTCTTCAAATAAAGGTACGCGTTATCCATTATCTAATGACGTTGCAATAATTTTTCGTTGAAGCACATGGACTATATTGCATCGCTACTGGTTAATAAGGAACCACACAGTTATCACGAAGCTTCGGGTGACGAGAGGTGGACAGAAGCAATGAAGAAATAAATACAGACATTGGAGGAAAATAAAACTTGGGACATAGTCGATTTGCCAAAGGGCAAGAAGCCGATATGATGCAAATGGGTGTACAAAATAAAATTCAAGGCGGATGGAAGTATAGAACGATATAAAGCAAGATTAGTTTCACAAGGTTATACCCAAGTGGAGGGCGTTAATTTTCATGAGACATTCGCTTCGGTGGCAAAAATGGTCAATGTCTGTTGCTTACTTCATGTGGCGCTCAATAAAGGATGGGGATTGTATCAATTAGACGTAAATAACGCGTTTTTACATGGAGACTTGAATGAAGAAGTGTATATGAAAATACCACCGGGTTTGAATGTCAATGGCAGTTATAAGGTATGTCGGCTTCGTAAGTCGTTTTATGGATTACGACAAGCATCTCGTATGTGGTTCACTAAATTGGCAGATTCACTTAAATGATACGGGTTTGTTCAATCGTTGGCTGATTATTCCATGTTTACGTATCATAAGGGCGAGGTTTTTCTCATGGTATTTGATAAGGGTTTAGTCGTAGTCACCTTAATCAAAATAAACCTAAGTACTACTAACTAATAGTCAGCGGTAAGTAAGGTATCGTATCCACAGGGAGGCGGCGTTTATTTATCTGCTAATGATTTAAAGTGTCTTAAGGTAACAATTTCTTTGAGATTTGATTGGTCTAAAACTAATTGCAATTAAATAA
>JAOWBH010154659.1:0-11837 GCA_028566215.1 Silene coronaria | reverse complement strand
AGCTTGTGACGGATAATGTCCCTCTCACAATAAGACAAGTGGGGGAAAATGGAGCACCCATTTATCCTCCCACTTGCTTTATTGTAAGAGGGCAACTATCCGTCACAAGTTTACGACGGGTCACAAGTGAGAATTTGTGAAAACCATTTTACCCTACCGCACTTCACAAGTCCACAGCAGCCGCCAATTTACTCTCCCTTTAAATCCACCTCAAATTGCACAACCCATACGGAAACCTTAATCTCGCCGCCCACGGCGAGGAGAGAGAAGTTTTCCGGTAACATTCACTTCACTTCCTCCATTTTCACATTTCTTCAGTCATTTCCTCTTAATTCCTCACCTTCTTCCACAATTCAAAATGTTAATGAATTCTTAACCTCAATTTCTCACTAACGTTTGATTTTTTTTTTTTTTTTTTTTTTCAGCGATAGAAATGGCAGCAGCATCTAAATCGGCAGATAAAGTTCAAGAATCAGATAACGCGGTCGTTCATTATCCTGAAATTGTGTGAATTTTCCTTCCTTTTACTCTTTTTTTGCGTAATTTAGTTTATATTTATTTCGAATATTCCATTTGATTGTATAAGTTTTTCAAAATCCGTCTTACATATCGGAAAAAGTATATATAGGTGAGGGAAATCGGATAGTTAGGGCTTTGAGTTAAATTGTTGTAGTAATGAATTATGATGATGATTAGGTTGGGGTTGCGTTTGCGAGGATGTACTATGTGATGTTGGAGCAGTCACCGGGGATAGTGTATCGGTTTTACCAGGATATGAGTAAGCTGGGTCGGGCCGATGATGGCAGCATTATCGCCTCTACTACTACTATGGATGTGAGATTCTTCTACTTTTGTTGTTCAGTTTAGGATTCTGTGTTTAGTTTTTGTTGCGAACTTTGTGGTGAATTGTTGAAGGGACTCGTTTTCATTTTCGTTATGTCTAGTTAGCGATTCAAGATACTATTGTATGTAGAATTCTACCAGTTAATGTATGATCGTAATGGGCTTGTCTGGGTTACAACGTGAAATTTGGCGGGTTATGGTTTTAGTTTCATGGTTGTTACATTTTGTTTATGTTCTTGAAAATTGTCGGTTTAGTGTTATATTCACTCGTCATTTGGTTCGGAAGTTTATATGATATGGGATTAGGATGAGATTGTTGAGTGTGTAACATATGTGCTTATTTAGCTCTAGGCATGATCAGTAGTCTCCTATTAAATTTTGTCTATTCTAAGCATCTGTGTATGTTTAGATGGTGGTAAAACATGGTTGGTTCGGCAGCTTTGGAATTGGAAGAATGTCTTTTGTTTGACTGGTGGTCATACAGTTCATACATATCTGTTGAACTGCCGCTTTGCAAGAGTAATGTTCCATCTGCTGTGAATAGCAGAGAGCTCCTTTGTTTGATGGTGTTTTGTGTTTTGTTGCTCATTGGAGGTTCTACTTTATGTGGTTATTCAGGTTGTCAATGAAAAGATACAGTCTTATGGAAGTTTGAAGGCAGATATTAATTGTATTGATGCCCAAGAATCTTATAATGGGGGCGTTATTGTTCTTGTCACTGGTTCCATGGTTAATGAGGATAATTCAAGGCGAGGTTTTACGCAAACCTTTTTCCTGGCTCCTCAAGAAAAAGGATATTATGTTTTGAATGACATATTCAGATACGTGGAAGACAATCTTAATGTCAATGAGAAGCAGGATGGTTGTTCATCTCATGCCTCTTTAAATCAGGGTAATAAACTGTTTCAGTGCTGTTGCTCTTACTGTAAGCTTACATGCTCATTTCTGGAGTTACTATTTATTGATAATATAATTTGATAAGAGGAAATTATTTGACCTTTCTTGTTGTATTGCTTTGTTTTGAAGAAGCCTCTCCAGTCCCAGAGAATCACGTTGCTGAGCAGTCTAATGGAGAAGTATACAACCCGTGTGAGAATGGAGAAGTAGCAGTCAAGGATGAGAAAGATAGGGTGCTAGTTCAAGAGGAAAAGCCTGTAGCTAACGTTATTGGTGAAGCTCCACGTGAATCATTGGTAGTGGTCGAATCAAATGTGAAAGTGGATACTACTCCAAAGAAGTCATATGCTTCGATTGTAAGTGATAATTTGACTACCAACATTTAAGAGTTTGAAAAACTGTGTAGTACTCCTAAGTCTTAACTGCTAAGCCATCAGTGATAGCATGAGTCCAGCCATCCATGCATGTTTTGCAGTTGCTCTCCAAATGTAAACTCTTGTTAGCTAATGCTCCAATTGTGAAGGGCTGACTAAGAATAATTCTAAGCTGTATTAAAGGGGATTGTTGGTGGAACTCTTGCGTTCTATCTACTGGTTGGCTGTTGATTATTCTATTTAGAGAGTACTTCAGTGTTATGCCTCTGTATATTTTGATACCACATGTTTTTGTATGAAATGATGCATATTCATGCTCAATGGAATCTCACATATACAAAAATGTTTCTCTTTTTACTTTGATTTTTTGTTTTAGGTCATGAAGGATGGCTTTGTTACTGTGCCATCTCCTGCCCATTCAAAATCTGTGTCAAAGATTCAAGATCGTGAAGTGCGCATTGACGCAGTAGCTGTTGCAGTTGCCATTCCCCCATCTTCCGATACAGAAATTATTGACAATGGCAATAACCAAGAGCCTAAAGGTTGTCAAGACACTTTTTACTAAATATGTTTTCAGTGTATGAAATTGCAATGAATTTGTTGAGGTTAACTTCTGGGTTAAGTCTGACGTTTCATGCGGCTTCCCCACCCTATTGTCATGAGCAGGTGCAGGTCGTTCGATACATGTGAATAATCTGCCTTATTATGTACCACGTTCTCACGTTGAAGAAGTGTTCCAGCAGTTTGGTCCGGTTATGAGTGATGGTGTCCAAATTCGTCATCATAGTAATGTATGTTTGAGATCTTATTGCTTTCGGCTTACAAATTCAATATTTTCTAGGACTTGTTTTGGCTCTGGAATATGATACTATAAATCAAAATCACTTGATTTGTGTCTCCTATAATGTGAAATATTAGTGACTCAATGCAATTCTCAACAGTTTCCATAATAGAAAATTATCACACGGGGTCAGGCTGTGTAGTCCATTCCCCCTTATCTTGCTGTAGGCGGAAGCTTTTGAGGCATGAGATTCTTGAGGTTCTACTAAATTATGTACATCTGTGTCTCAGGGATTTTGTTATGGGTTTGTGGAATTCGAAACTGTCGCTGCTGCGGAAAGTGCTATAGAGGTGTGGGTTACTCCCTCTGTATATTAAGTTCTCTTAATTTCAATGAATCGCTCAGTGAATTTATAATTAAAGTTGCGTACTAGCTAAGTGAAATCCTCAACTCTTTGTGTCTTTCTGTAGGAGCTGTTACAGTAACCTATAGCTTTTGTTAATATCTAAGATTCAGATTGTTTTTATGATGAGGATGGATTTTTGGGAATATAGCTTAGGCACTCTTTTCTGAAGTTTGATAGAAGCATGTTATTTTCTGTAATCGAGCCTTGTGCTGCTAAAGAAAAAAAATGCTTATTGCAGTTTCTATGATTGTTTTTATCTTCTGTGAAGTCAGTTGTGCATCCGATAATTAAAACCAGTTCCATCAACCCAACCACTCTACCCAGCCGCAATTTCCCTCCATCCCTGAAACCCCTGCATCAATCTTCCAATCTTTAAACTCTCCCTCGCACCTCCCCCGTCTCTTGAAATGTCCTACCCTAACCACAGAGATAGATTATCATCCCTTGAAACTCCCACCCCCGAATCCTCTTCCCCACCCTAAAAAAACCCTTCATTTCAAGGGTGACTGACTTGGAGAGTTGGGAGGAGGGGATGTTATTTGAGGGTTGATATGAATGGCCAAGGATTTTGAGGGGTGGGATTGAATTCTGTGGGTGAGGTAAGGCTTTTTGAGGGGCTGTGGTCAGCTTTTGATGGCAGGGAGTAATTACAAGTGTGATTTGAGGGTAGGGTAGGGTGGGGTGGGGTGGGTTCCTCTGTGGCTGAGTGAGGTATCAGTTGGGCGGGGGAGTTTGGCTTAAAGATGGACATAAGAGGAGTGTGGTTGTAATTGATTTTTTATAAATTATCTAAAATTACCGTAAATATATGGATTAGAGATCCAAAGTAGAATACGCGAAAACCGTTGATAGAGTTGTATTGTTTGTGGATGATTTGTGGTCTCTATTCTCTAGTTAGGTTAGTTCATGTTTATGATGGAGGCAGATTTATTGATTTATTGTGAATTCAGGCTTCTCCTGTCAACATTGATGGCCATAGAGTTGTGGTATCAGCGAAGAGATCCACAATTAACCGAGGTAAAGTGTGTGGAAATTAAGGTTGGGTATGGTGAAGGAAGCAATTCCTTATGATGTATGAGTAATTGATTTTTCTCATACTTGTTTCTCTTGCGGAACTTCAGACAATCGTGAACAACATCGTTCAAGCATTGGTTTCCAGGATGGAGGAGGACGAGGACGAGGGGAGAGCAACAACAACAACTATTATCTGGGCAAGGGGAGTGGTAAAGGATACGCAAACTCAAGTCATTCAGGAAATGGATCTAGGCCCATATCACGTGGTGGAGGGTCTCGTCATCTAACAACAAAGTCATAAAACTCAGCAGGCTCGAAGCAACACATTGATGGAATATTTTTTGAGGATCATCGATGGAAGTTTATTAGGTTAAAGAGCATATCTATGTCTAGTACAGTAGTACGGGAAGACGATAGGGAGTAGTAGTAATGGAGTATATATATTTTGGGAAATTGGGGAGTAATTTATGCAGATGAGGATTGTAATTGGTAGCTCATTATGTTATGGGTTAATTGTAGTGATGATGTAAACATCTAATGTACATGACAGATATGAAGAAGTCACCATTAACGTTTTGTCAAATTTTGAACCCATGCATTTCATATTTGCATGCATTCCTACGTTACTCAAACACCTAATCTGAACCAAAAAAGTCAATTCGTATCATGCCAATTGCCATATACTAATCTTAATCAACTAAAATTGTTTTCGCTTAAAACCAACTAGTAACTTTACCATTTACCCTTACCCCAAGCAGGACAAAGAAACTATATTATTATAATCATAATGAATATCATATGTATTATTTTATTTTGTAAAATACATCAATTAACTTTAAAATATGATGATAATATTTGTTTTTCATACATACATTATCCTAATTTGTTTCCCAAGTAATCTCTCTGAGCGTTTGTTATCCTTTTAGGAAGGATAGAATTATATTATTATATTATATGGATGGATTATATAAATCAGAACTCTTGGCTTGTTAGGACTTACGAATTACGTAAGCCACCTCTCCTACCGTTTAATTTTTATTTTTATTTAGCATAATATTTTGTAGATACTAAGTTTATTGACAAAAAGAATAGATAGATATAGTTATAGTAGACAGGTATAGATATAATATAATATTATATTATAATAATTATATCTTGAAATTATCAACTATAGAATACAATAATATCATCTTATCCGTTTTGATTTAGTTAAACAAAATAAAAATAACGGTATAACTAAATAGTTTTCTACGAGTCTTATCACAAATCAACAACTGCATACAACACTATAAATACACGCCTCAATATTCATCACAACTCACCTTTAATCTCATCTAATAATCTCTCTTTCTCTTCTCAATATTATTAGTTACGTAATTCAATTTACCAAAGAATATTATTAGTTACGTAATTCAATTTACCAAAGAAATAATGGAGTCGCCCGCTATTGTGTCCTTTGGTGAGATGTTGATTGATTTCGTTCCAGACGAAGCCGGTGTTTCATTGGGTGAATCTCGTGGGTTTGTCAAGGCTCCCGGTGGTGCACCTGCTAATGTCGCTTGTGCTATTACTAAACTCGGTGGTACTTCCGCCTTCATGGGCAAGGTAACATATTATTCTCTCCATTTGCGTTAAGTTTTCAAGCTTCATCTTTATCATATTGTGTATATACTCGTTTATGTTCATGTGTTTAATTATGTTGTACGTACTATAGTAGCAGGCTATATTATTAGGTTGCATTATTTAAATATCAAAATTTGGTGCTTTATTTGTCAATATTAAGCAATGAATTAAAATTTGGTGTTCGATTTGTCAATGTGAAGCGATAAACACACAGCATAGTTATTTTGTTGCTTTTGAAATTTGAATGAAGATTTCTTGGTAGTGTTATTAATATAATACCCGTATGTACCAAAAAAAAATATAATATCCGTAGTTATTATGTAAGGACTCCATCGTGTAAAAAAACAAATTATTTATTTACATGAAATGAATAGCTTCCTTATAAAATAGACTTTGTTACATTGTGAGACCAATTTAAACATAATTTACATGTTTTTGTTTTATTTATAATTGTAGCTATGCTCATAGCTTGTTAGTTTCATTTATATTAATGTCCTATTTCCTTCATTGATTTAAATTTATTTTCATGATATCCTATATCAGTTTTTATACGTACTATTTGTACTATTTTTGTGTTTATTTTCATGCAAATAATAAAACCATTAACTCTAATAACACTTATATAACCTATATGACCTAATATATATAGGTTGGAGAAGATGAATTCGGAAAGATGCTCGTCGACATACTCAACAAAAATGGAGTGAACACAAACGGAGTGTGTTTCGACAAGGGAGCAAGAACTGCCTTAGCCTTTGTGACCCTAAAGAAAAACGGCGAAAGGGAGTTCATGTTTTATCGGAACCCTAGTGCCGACATGCTTCTAAAAGAATCCGAGCTCAAGGTGGAGCTTATTAAGAAAGCCAAGATCTTCCATTATGGCTCTATTAGTTTGATCACCGAGCCATGTAGGTCGGCTCACTTAGCCGCCATGAAGCTCGCCAAAGAAGCCGGTGCTATCCTCTCTTATGACCCCAATGTTAGACTCCCTCTTTGGGCTAATCCTCAAGATGCCAGGGATGGTATCAATAGCATTTGGAATCATGCTGATATTATTAAGGTTTGTGTTTATAGTTGCATAGTTTACGTTCACACGATTATTATTCGATTCTAAATTAATTTGTTATTATGTTTATATTTATTTAGATTCTAAATTAATTTGTTTCACTTATAGGTAAGTGATGAAGAGGTGGAGTTTCTAACCCAACAAGATCCCTACAATGAAGAAGTTGTCATGTCTTTATGGCACGATAATCTCAAGCTTCTCATGGTTACCGATGGTGAAAAGGGGTGTAGATACTTCTCTAAGGTTATTTCTTAAACTCTTATTAATATTCGTTGTATCGAGATTCGCTACCAAACAAATATGTTGATTATTGGATAATTGAACGAAATTGCAGAAATTCAAAGGTTCGGTGAAAGGGTTTTCCGTAGCAACGGTCGATACAACGGGAGCTGGAGATGCATATGTTGGCTCGTTCCTTTATTCCCTCGCCAACAATCCCACACTCTTGGAGGTATATATTACCCCCTTTTTTTAGTAATTTATTTCGATGTTATTACATACATTAATATAATATTATGTTAATTTATTAAAAATTAAATATACAGGATGAAAGCAAGGTGGTAGAGGCACTAAGTTTGGCAAATGCATGTGGAGCACTAGCAACAACACAAAAGGGTGCTATCCCTGCTCTTCCAAGTATGGCTCAGGCACTTGAATTGCTCAACAAAAACTGAATTTCACCAACCTACTACAAGTTTTACTTTTTACTTTAGTTAATAAATAATGGTGTTTTCAATTACGTTTTTATTTTGGTTTTAGATTAAGGATTTAATTAAGTTTTTAATAGTGTGATTTAATTTATGGTGAATGTTGTTAGAATGCTACTATTTCATTTCAAGAATATATTTACGATTTAAGCATTTGTGTTGTTGTATTAACATACTTTAGTACGTAAATCAACTTGACAGCTACACATGGCCATACATTCGACAGTTGGACACCAATGATTAAAACTTTGTTAAGCCATTTCTAAACATAAAACACCCTTGTTCATAAGGCCAGGGGTCTACATACCCAATTTGTTACTGTAAAAAGAGGATTTTTCGATGATAATAATTACTCGTACAAAACTAATAACCAATGATAAAAAGAAAATATGGGCACTTAATAATCTTCCATTCAAGCAATTCAATGGTATAGTAAGTTAGTAATAAACCTATGGATAGTCAAAACTCAAGAAATTTATTACTTTCTTTATTTACCAATTTTCCAGCATTGATTGGTTGCTCCGTGTGTCACTTTTTTTCTTATCTAACCAGCTGGTCTCCTTTGAAATGATCATATTCGTTTCGAGGGTAAAACGTACTCCTTTTAACCGCCTTTGAAATGAAAGTGAGCTCTTTATTATGAAAACTACAATTATATGAGTAACAACTAACAAACCACTAATAATAAGTTAAATAGAAAGAGCGACACAAAAAAAACCATAAAAGAAATCCATAAAAATTCAAGAAATAATCTCCTAATTGGCATGGCAACTTAATACATAGGTCCAATTTGGTAAACATTAGAAGAAGATTCAATATATATAGTGGATAACATTAGTAGAATATGGCTAGCATATTTGAATAACAGGTTTGACTATCAAATTAAATTAGCAGAATTAATGGATAACGTTAGTAGAATACGGTTAGCAGATTTGAGTAGCCGGTTTGACTATCAAATTAAATTAGCAAAATTAAAAAGGGTGTTTGGTAATTAGCAGACTATAGAATAATTAGAATGAATTCATATATAAAATGAATATGCTAACACAATATGCGGCTATTAACAGCATATTCAAAAATAGTAGATTCCGACCAATATGCTATCAGAATACGCCGTTTACCAAATATATGAAAAAAGTAAATTGCTTGGTCAATCGTCGACGTTTTTCATAAAAAAGACGTACCTTACCCTTTGGACTTTCTCTCTCTAAATTTTTCTCTCCCAACTCTCCGAAATTACAACAAAAAAAAATATCGTTAATACAATATTTTGACGCTTGAATGCAACGTTGAACGTGAAATCATCGAAATCAATGTCAAACAATGAATCTGAGGTAAGTTAAACCACTAATTTACGTTTAAGTTGTAACTTTTTTTTTATGATCTTAATATGGTAGAGACGTTGAATATCAACATTGATGATGATGGGCAACGTTGAAATGCAACATTGATGATGGTGAGCAACGTTGAAACTCAACATTGATGATGGTGAGCAACGTTGAAACTCAACATTGATGATGGTGAGCAACGTTGATGTTGAGTTTCGAAGTTGGTAATGGTGAAAAATGTTGATATTCAACATTGATATTGGCACCAATGTTGAATATCAACACTGATGATGGTGAGCAACGTTGAGTATCAACATTGATGATGGTGAGCAATGTTGAGTATCAACATTGATGATGGTGTGGAATGTTGCATTTCTACGTTGCCAATGGTGAAGAATGTTGATATTCAACATTGATATTGGCACCAATGTTCAATATAAATGCTGCTTATGGTGCCCAATGTTGAATTTCAACATTCCTCATGGTGACAGATGTTGAATTTCAACATCCTCATGGTGTCAGACTTTGAATATTAACATTCCTCCATGGAGCAGACTTTGGAATTTAAATATTATCTTTAATTTAATGTTTTCTTGTTTTATTAGGACGGTATATGTGATTTAAACATTATAACATTTTATTGACGTACTTAATGATTGAAATTTGTTGTTAACAAGATTCATTTAAGGAATTTGGTGTAGACGAGATTGTTTACAACCCATTTTGTAAGACGGATATAAGTTTTGCAAGTCGGGATGACGCGTTTGATTGGGCTCAAAAAATAGCTTTTGAGAAAGGGTTTTATTTGGTGAAAGCTACAAATGGTACAAAAAATCGTAGAGAACCCGAGTTGTCGGGTACATACATTCGTTGTTCGAGACACGAGAGACCCAAGGAGGTTGATCCCGACAATCCTAAGAAGAAGAAGAAGTGTTCAATTAAATGTCATTGTCAATTCCGTCTTCGAGCGGTTCAAAATAAACATTTGGATGTAGATGGTAACCAGTTGATACTTTGGGACATTGTGACTACCGATAATTTTGGATTTCACAATCACCAGTTAGCTAAGTACAAGGACGGGGATCGGCATTTTGCGGCTTTGAATGCAGAAGATAAAGAGAATGTTAGGCAACAAGTTCTGGCAAATGTTCCCCCGAAAGAAATAAAAAATGGTCTTCATCAAAAAACCCCTGATAAACCCCAACCATCAAGCACCCAAATTTATAGTGAGGTGAACAAGATTAGGCGCGAAGAGAAAGGGGAACAAAATCCCGCACAAGAAATGTTGAATTTAGCTGTGAAAGAGAAGTATGTGCAATGGCACGAGGTAGATGGCGTTATAAACAAACTCACACATGTATTCATGTCTCATCCGGAAGCTGTGAAGTTATTCCGTACTTGTCCGCATGTTGTACTCGTGGATTCGACATATAAGACCAATGTATACAAGATGACACTCGTTGAGTGTGTTGGTGTCACACCATGTGGTTCTTCGTTCCTGATTGTCGTTGTGCTACTTCTCTCTGAGTCGGAAATTGATTACACGTGAATGTTGAAGAAATTGGGTCAGCTTCTGGAGTGTACGGGTGCATCTCCTTCCGCCTTTATTACTGATCGAGAGTTGGGTTTGATTGCCGCTCTTGAGGCCGTTTATCCTAACATTCCCCACTTGTTGTGTCGTTGGCACTTGAACCGTGCCGTTGAGAAAAAAGCACTTGATTTTACCGGGACTACGTATTTTACAAATATTGTGACGAACAGTCGAGAGAGCGGATGGAAATCAGTGATCGATGCAACTACTGAGGAAGAGCTTGATTATGCATGGGATTGTTTTTGTGTTAAGTGGGCTAAGATTGCGAATTGGGTAGGGACAACCTGGGGTCCGTAAAGTCAGAAGTTCGTATTATGCTGTACAAACCAATACTTACATCTCGGGAACACGGCCATTTCCCGGATAGAATCGGCTCACTCACTTTTGAAGTCTTGGTTGAAAAGTGCTAACCTTAACCTTGATACCATGAAGTCCCGGATTCACTCCATTCTCGAAACTCCACTCTAAAATCCGATGTGAGCTCGAACAAGCAAGGAATAGGCCTCGTTTAATAAATCGTATGTTTTCCTTGTTGAAAAAAAAGGTATCTACCAAGGCGATTGAGATTATGGTAGCCAAGATTACGAGAGGAACTAAGTTGGGAATCGGTCTCAAAGACCAATGTGGATATGCGTTAAAAACAACGCATGTCTTACCTTGTGCTTGTTTTTTGATTGATCTCAAAACCAGTGGTAGAAGGGTCCATCTTGATTATGTTCATGCTTTTTGGAGAACCTTGGATTACGACATGAGTATGCAATGCTCCCGAACGATAGTGACTTTTTTAAGGAGACGGTCGCGGAAGTAAGAGCTAGTGACCCGGTAACAAAGAGGATAATCATGGAGGTTATGCGCGCACATACTCATCCTCAACATACTCATCCTCAAGACGAGTCGGTTGAACCACCCAACGTTAGAGAGAACCTAAAGGGTTGACCGAGAGGTTCTACTACTAAGAACAAGTCGGGTTTTGAGCATTCAGGGAAGAAGTATGGAACACCGGGTACAAATGGATCGGCTACCGACCAACATAGGTTAGGAAATTTCGAGCAAGGGCCGCCAGGTGCACCCTTAGAGATGAGCTTCACCATTGGACTATTCTCAACCTGGAATAAAAGAAGGGGAGTCCTGGAGGTCCTATGGAGTCATTTTGATGGTTGGGTAGATGTTGGTGATGATGGTCATTGTGGGTTTCGAGTAGTCTCTC
>JAOWBH010154638.1:0-11839 GCA_028566215.1 Silene coronaria | reverse complement strand
AGCCCAATTTTTTTTGTTTTAGAATTAGGGAAAATTAATTAATTTTGATGCTTAGGGTTTCATAATTAATTGATTGATTGATTTCATCTACCTTTTGATCTTAATTGACTGAAATTTTGTCTACCCATTTCGATTGTTGATCCATACCATTGATTTGAGGTAAAAAGTTTGCTACTTGAGGAGTTGTTGATGTATAATTTGGGGAATTAGGTATTTGATTTATTGATTTCATGTTCATGATTTCTGGGTTTGTGAGCAAATGATTTGCTGATCTGGGTTTGTTTTAATCTGGATTTCTGGTGGTGGGTTTGTTTTGAATAAGCAATTTGATCAATTTTCAGGTAAATTATATCAAATTAGGGTTCTTGTTGTAGTTGTTGTAAAAATAGGGAGAAATTATATATGTGAGATCGAAACGATGGCGGCAGGTGCTGATTTTTCACCCCCATATGCAATTTTAGAAAGTAGCTTCAATAATAGTAAAGATAATGATAATAAGAGTAATGTTGTATCAACATTAAAGGATGTTAATTTAGATGATGGTGATAATGTGAATCAATTGAGCAATGCCAAGCCCCCAAGACACATCTCTTTGGTCCGTCATTCGATGAGCTCATTCGCGCTTTGTTCAACCACTGATGTGGTAAATTGCTTACCCAACTTTTGTTTCCTATGCAAAAGTTTTTATAATTGTGTTATTTGGTGTGCATTTGTTGTGTGATTTACTGATTTGTTTTGTTGGTATGGTGTATAGCGAAGATGTAGTCTTGTTTTAAATGGGTTGTAATCGGATGATATCTAGTTGAGGAAAAGGAAATCGACTGCAGAGGTTAGGATAGATAGATAATGTGGTCTATGTTTGTGTTATATTAGTATCTTAGACTATGACTATGAAACTTGCTCTTGTGAGCATGTATATGAGTAGTGAGTTATTGAGGAACATATCTTCTCAGCTGGATTTGAATATTGATTACCACCCTGTATATTTTGCGGCTACTTGTAAAGACGTCATATACTGGATTGCTTGTCTAGTGCCAGAACTGGAATGAGGAATTGGATTACTTGAAATCTTTGGCTAAACTCATGTAGCGTGGTAGGAGGGATTTTATTGCACACAGTGCCTCTATGGCTCTTGCCTGTGTTGTACTGTCAGGGTAAGGGGATGCATTTTATTGCAGTGTTGCAAGTAAAATTTTAGTCAATCTCTGATTGTTTCTACAGCTCATATCTTGTAGTTAGTAAACTTAAGGTTGCGCCAATCCAATCCCCAAACCTCGCCATCCCTCTCCATGGCTATTAATGTTGATGTTGCAAAGCAAAAACTTGATTCTTAATTTACTTAAAAAGAGTAACTTGGAAAGTTGAGAAGATAGGGGAGATGGAGTGTTATGTGGGAACTTGGAAGTGGGGACAAAATACGAAGATGTTGTTGCTTGTGGTATTGGACTTGATGACTATGATGAGATCTTTTACTCGGTTACAATTTTTTCTAACCCTTTATTTGGATGGAGTAAATATGAGGGAAGGAAGAAAGATTGGGAAGAGAACCAACATAGCTCCCCTCGCCTACATCCCTACCTTTCTCTTCCCCTTCCCTTCGATGATTGAATCATTCTTCTAAACCCTTAAGTTTATGTTTAAGTTGAGGTATTTGGGTAACAATTTTCTTCATTTGGTTAGCAAATTGAAATGGAGGGAAGAGAAAGGGATCCCCCCTAGTTGTGCTCTTATAAGGCAGATTAAAATCCTTCCAGCATAGAAAATTTTTGGAGGGAAAATGGCAGTGGTCCATTCCCCCTCTCTTGTAGGGTAGCCAGGTGTATTCATTAAAAGTCAACTTGTAATGTATTTATTTTCTCATGTAGAATCAAGATGGTGGGTCTGTTTGCAGTAAAGAAGCTTCTGATGAGTATTCTGGATTTCAACCTGTATTTCGGTCAGGTAGCTGTGCTGAGAGAGGACCAAAGCAGTACATGGAGGATGAGCATGTCTGTATTGATAATCTCAGTGGACATCTAGATGCATCTGATGATTTTCCGTCTCCTGGAGCATTCTATGGGGTTAGTTACAATCTTAATCTCTTGAAATCCATGATTTTGTTGGGTTATTTTTCTTAGCGCCGTAATCTAGAAGGTTCATGACTGTGCAGTGGTACTACTCTCTCATGGCTAGTCTAATATTCAGCTTTAGTTAGGAATAACACCAAACCAAAAGTTAGTTTCTAAGACATGAGAACCCTTGACATTATATGAATCATTTCTTTAATTTTTCGCTTGTTTCCATATCTAAATTTTTAGTTTCTGAATATGATGGATCAAGACAAAATGGTTCCTTAAACTATCGGTGTTTCTTTTTGTTGTGAATTAGCAGCCCGTTAGCACAAAATGCAACGCAATTATCATTATGGTCATCCGCAAACATCTCTCAATGTTTTAAAACACTGGGTTAATAGTTAATACTGCCTACATCCGAGTTTTTATACTTGTTCACCCTTCTCTATAGGGAGGTGATGTTGGAAGTGTTTCTACTCAATTGAATTTAGCAGAAAAAAGTAGATTTTTCCCTCCGGTGATTTTGGCGTAAAGGGCCATTGAAATTTGAAAACTATATACGAGTAATTTTTTGAATATGATGGAGATTCTTTTATGTAAAATAAAAATCTTGGCATGAAGGACCATTGAAATTTTTGAGGAGTAGTATATATTTTTCTTTATAGTCTAGAAACTACTTCATGTCCTTTTCATATCTAATATAATCTCACCCAAGTATTCGAAGATGTTACTTGAACACATTCAAATTCATCATATTGATGGTTACATAATCCGATTCATCCTAGCCTACGGCAAACTATTTTGAGACTAAGGCTTTGATGTTATTATTAAAACATTTTTCTCCTCTATCCGATGTGGATGGAATTGAGTCTAGCATGGCTGTTGTAGAAGAATCATGTAGTCTAGGAGAGATCCGTGCTTCATTTCTTTTGTCTTTACTGTTGGGGAGGCAAAGTTGTGAAGAAAGTACAGGTGGTCATAATAGATAATTTTGTTAAGTAGTTTAAGTTAATTGGCTATATGAAACAAGATTGGTCCTGTATGAACAGGTGTTTGATGGCCATGGTGGTACAGATGCAGCTTCTTTTGTTTGTAAAAACATCCTTAAGTATATTGTTGAGGATCCACATTTTCCGGCTTGTGTGGAGAAGGCGGTTAGGAGTGCTTTTGTAAACGCGGATTATGCATTTGCTGATTCCAGTGCACTTGACATTTCCTCTGGCACCACTGCCTTAACTGCTCTTATATTTGAAAGGTAAGATATTTTTAGAAGCCCTTTTGGTTCTTCCATGCTTTTCACAGGAGTTATTTATTTGTTTATTAGTTTTTCATTTATTATATTTTTTATATGGTTTTCATTGATCTATGAGCTATAAATTTTGGAAGTTTGAGTGATTCTCCCTCCATTAGAGAATATTGAACGTTAGAATTTTCCAGTTAAAGACCCACGGTGTCTTTAGAGTATCCGTTCTACGTGGTCGTTTTTATCTTCTTGTTTATATATAACAGGGTTGGACACTTAGACTTGTCTTTTTTATGCTTTCAAATCTCTTGGCGGTGCCATGTAATTTCTCATCTCTCCTTTAGATTCTTAATTGTGGTATAAAAGATCATTTGCCATTAGAAGTGCACCACCTACAAATTATTACCCTCCCCCACCACTTCAACGAACATCACCTCCATGAATCCACCACGTCGAATCTGCTGACTACTAACATTATCTCACTAAAAATGTCATCTGCCCGACCACACACCAAAACATGTGTCAACAATCAACCCCACTCTACCACTATAAAGTCCGGAAAGTTCGTCGCTACGTGCATCTAACCATAACTTAAGAGTCAAGACCCATTCAATATAGTTGGAACACTACACATCCTCAATCCAACGTCACTCAACAACAAGGCCCACGACCTATTGCATTTTCAATTACTCTCAATCACCCATCCACTCACAAGTCACAAGTCACAAGTCACAAGTCACAAGTATCAGTGTCTCACTTCCCACGTCATGACAATTATCTCCCACTTCTTTGGATTTTTTATTTATTATGGTTCAGTCGCAGAACAAAAATGTATAGTAGAGGTATAAAAAATGGTGCATCCATGTTTTTTTTCTTGGTGTGAGCTCTTTGATTACCCGAGCTCTCAGACCGCCGACTTATTTATTATGATTTCTTGAGCTCTCCAATCACTGATCTTGGCTTTGCAATTAGCATTGATGTTTTCTCAAAGCTTTTAACTACAAGTAATAATTTCCCTATTAATTTCGCTCACTCGTTTATTTTAGTGTAAAAAATTTTGGAAGAAAAAGTTAACGAAGTTAGTGGTTAGATCTTTCTTTTGGAAGTTTAATCCTTAACTTGGAAAAAACAGCTAAATTAGGTCCTTATTCTACTGTTAACCCGGCTATTAACTATGTTTAAATAGTTTTATGTTCGTGGTGTGCACTTCACTTGCATAAAACAAAAAACTTCATTCCTTAATAATTTACCTTGATTCAACAAACCTTTTCTTCTCAATGTTGGTAGTTGGTACTCATGGACATGTTTTCCGTCTTTTTGCAATTGGTCGATAAAAATGAAATGGGAGAACATGTTTTCCGTCTTTTTGCACATAAATATTCAATTTTGTTCCACCCTCCTTTTGTGGCAGTGTAGATGCACTTAGAAATGTAGCAACAGCACTGACACGATGCCTGAATGCCTTGGAGTTGGAATGTAAATTGTTCAGGTTTCCGGATAAACCATAATGAACATTGTTTCACCAAATGTATAGACACGCTTTTACTTCACGGTACAAAAAACATAGAGTTCAGTAAGTCTTTTTGTATTCCGTCATAATCCAAAAGGGAGACCGGCACTTAAAAATACTGACAGGAAATTCTAAAAGAGAGCATATAATTTCACATATATTTTGCTGCATATTAATGATGTTGACTCGTTTCCTTGGTAATGAAGGACAATGCTTATTGCAAATGCCGGTGATTGTCGTGCTGTGTTAGGGAAACGAGGAAAGGCAGTTGAGCTATCAAAAGACCACAAACCTGATTGTTCATCGGAAAAGCTGAGGATTGAGAAACTTGGTGGGGTAGTCTATGATGGCTATCTCAATGGCCAACTATCGGTTGCTCGTGCTCTTGGAGACTGGCACATGAAGGGTCCTAAAGGCTCTGCTTTCCCGTTGAGTTCTGAGCCCGAGTTGCAGGAGACCATCTTGACTGATGATGATGAGTTTCTTCTAATGGCTTGCGATGGGCTTTGGGATGTCATGAGCAGCCAATGTGCCGTGACAATAGCAAGAAGAGAACTTATGGCCCACAATGATCCCGAAAGGTGTTCTAGAGAACTTGTTAGGGAAGCACTTAAGCGCAACACTTGCGACAATCTAACGGTCATTGTGGTTTGCTTTTCCCCAGATCCTCCACCGAGGATCGAGATTCGTCCTACTCGCCGCAGAAGTATATCGGCCGAGGGGCTAAATCTATTGAAAGGTGTCTTGGATGGTATCTCTTGAATTTACTGTGAGTTGCCAAGTTACTCCCTCAGATTCAGGACTAAAAATAGAAACGAAGTGCAAGCGGGGACCACTTGGTTAAGGGCAGTATGGTCATTTTGCAACTAAAAGATGAACCCAAGTAGGTGATTAAGCCTATGATTCGGATCAAAAAGGAAAATGGTAAAGTCATTCTGAATCAAAGCGAGTATACAAAAAAACAGTGGAAGTAGGTTGTGGTATTATGTTTGTATATATATGGATATAGCCTCTCGAAGTGGAGCTAACCCACCAAGAAGAATCCGAGGAGGATGTGGAGACGATTTATGAGTTGGCGGAGAAAAGAGCTAATGCAGTTGAGGCATGGCGGGATAATCGTAATCCAGATTCTACGATATTCTTGAAAACAGGTGCAGAATGTGTCCGTCTTGAGGATGAATTGCGTTCGATCCAGGGCTGTAGTTTGTGTAGGATGTAGTTATTTATTGTCCATATTTTAATCAGAATTATAGTAGGAGATAACAGCTTTGTTGTATGATTAGATGATACGTTTATTCAGTGTTTAATGCCAGATTATATTCATTTTTTTTTTCCAGAAATGTGATTTGATACAGCCTGATCTATAACTTTCTATTAATGAGCATACTTCATCCTTTTCACGATGATTTTACATATCGGTTTTTTGTTATATGTGGAGTAAACCTGGCAAATGGGTCAACCGGGTCGGGTTCGGGTCGGGTCAATTTGGGTCGGGTTAGTTCGGGTTTGAAATATTATCGGGTTAGTTTGGGTCAGGTCGGGTTAGTTCGGGTTTCGGGTGTTTTTCGGGTATGTTGGTCGGGTCATGCGGGTCGGGTCAATTCGGGTTCGGGTCAATAATTAAGAGAGATAAAGTACATTTAATATCATTCGCGTTATTTCAAGTTTTTTTTGATTAATTAGAGTTATGTTTTGTCGGGTCAGTTTCGGGTCGCGTCATTTCGGAACTACGAGTCAGTTCCGGGTCAACAAACCTCGGGTTATGTTCGGGTCGGGTCGGATCATTTCGGTTCACATTCAGGTGTTGTTCGGGTCGGCCTTTTCGGGTCGGGTTGATTTTGCCAGGTCTAATGTGGAGTACCACAGAGCAACTTTTTTCTCAAATTAAATGCAAGTGACGACTATTCGACATTCATAAGTTTATGAGCTTCTATTTCAACACAGGTGCAGCATACCCTATTTAGCTGCGAATCGTACAGAAAAATCAGGGAAGAATCATTCAATGTTTATAGCAAGCAATCACCCCGAAAAATCTAAAAATTACAGGGGTCTTTAACAATTCTTCCAGCCTTTCTTTGAAGGAAGAATACTGTTATACTGAAGATACAATTGTAAACAACAATTTAAGTCTATGGTTAAGATTAACAATTATCTTTCGCTGCAATGTGAGTTCTTCCTGCAAAACTTGGCATCCAATGTCTTCAGAGTTCATCGTTTGAGTCCTCGCTGTCAGAGTCACTTTCACTTTCACTTTCCGAGTCACTATAAGAAGAATGGAGTAAATTTGAATTTACTCGACTCAAGCCCTGGTCTTCACATTCAACAGACTCGACAACAAATAAACCTTTGGGTCATCCTCGTCAAAGCCAACTACACTACTTCACATTATCACACAAGGGAGCACTAATGATCTTACCTAGTCTTCTTGCAGTGTCGACTGAGATCTTCGCAAAGTACCTTACCCACAGCTCCTTGTTTGACAGATCCTTTCTTTATCAACTTGGCCAACTGTACCACTCAAATCAAAATTCAGAACTCTTATTTTCGCATGGATAACCATTATAATAAATGAAACAAGAACACACGAAAGAAACTCGCCTCATCTTCAGTTTCCTCAAGCAACCTGCTCCATTTTTCAAAAACGGATATATTAAAACCCTATTTATTCCCGAAAATGTCGATGAAAGAGTACTGAAAAGTGTTACTTTACTCTAAAGACCTACCTCCCGCAGTAAGATGATATATCCTTGGAATGTGCTTTTGCTTCTTGTTTCTCTACAAGAACATATAAAAGGTCAGTTTTCAGAGAATACTAGATTGTCATCCGAAGGATACAAGTTTAAACCACATATTCTTTTCTTCACGCCCTTTTTATCGGGGTAAAATCCACAAGAACATTTTATCAGATTGGCTGGAGTGACAGAGCAAGCGACATTAAGCTTACTGCCGAAATTATAAAATAGAAAGGGTAGAAAGAAGCATGAAATTCAGCTAGCAAGTAATGTAGGACATACTGATTGTGAGGTTCTCCCAATTGTCGACTCTAATCCATTCCTTTCTTTCTGAATCAATCTGCAAAAGAAAATTGGTGAGACTAGCACTTCACTAAACCATTCTACCCATGGCAAGTCTATCTTTGAGCATCAACAAAGGATCCATAGTCCTTCGTTCGGTTGCCAATTTGGAAGATAATAAGGACTAAAAGAAATTATTATTTTTCTTTCTTGTACTCCGTAGTAAATCTTGTCAAAACCCTTTCATGGATGGAAAGAAGGAAAATGCAAACTGACTTTACTCTTCCCTCCCTCCAACATGATTGTACAAACTTGTAAGTCGTTATCATAATATTAAATCTTGGTTTGAGACTTCAATTCAGAATCAGTTGTCTGGCTTGATCTCAGTTGGGCCAACTTTCAAAACGCTTTTAACTTGGTCGTGATGCAATGTCATGGCCGGTGTTTAAAACCATGGTCATGATTGCCACTGGCTAAAATGTTGGGAGCAAGCCATCATGGACAAATTCATTTGAAAACGGAACAAAAGCATCTAAGTGTAAGTGTGTGTAACATAGGTTTTACCTTCTCTAGGGTGTAATCTAGCATCTTATCACAAAGGCCATCCAGGAGCTCAACCACTCTCAGGTCACTTACTCTTCAAAACATGGAAAAAAAAAAGGGAAAGGTAAGAGGTTAATTGAGATAGGTGAGAATCTTGCAAAGGCAGTTTTTCAAATAAGTGAAATTAAGCACTTAAGCTAGAGTGAAGCAAGAGGCTCCCACATTAGCGAGGCTCCTTCCTAGACCATCAAATGCAATCATGACAATATAAATTTCATTCTACAATCACAAGATTGCAATTTACAGATACCCACTTGATGAAAGTCCTCTGATAAACTACATTTGTGATTCACCATTACTTTCAGTTTAGGTAAGTGATACTACGGATTGAAGTGGTAAGGGCATGAGCCATGAGGCAAGCACAACTCTGAAGGCATAGGCATGACATTAGTTTAGATGAGCACAGAGAAAATGCCTTCTAAAAGACTAAAACTAAGGAAATGAAGACTGGTAGCCAAATACATGCATCTAGTGCAACAAACTTGGGAAAAACTCCTGTTTATGCCCTAGTCACCCAAATTCATGCCTATTAATCCCTCATAACAGATAACAGATAGGCTTAAAATAGCGAATGGCCAAAGTCGAGAAGGATAAAAACTTGAACAATACCGCATGTGCACAGAAGAGTGGAAAGGAAAAAAAAAACAAAAAAAAAAAACAGGGTGTTATCAAAGAGCAAATCGGGAACTAAGAGTATGAAAATTTTGAATTGAGCAATTTACAGCCATTTGTTCAAATGTCCCAAAAGCTTAAGTCTCTCATTTCAAGATTCTAGTAGCCATCTACTTCTTTTTGTTGTTAAGTGACGAGCAGAGTCAACTAGCGATCAAATTCTCTATAATCCGTGGGAAGTAGGTAAATGATGTTATCCATAGTTTCATACCCATTAGATTATAGATACACTACCCCACCCCGAAGACAAGGACGTACAAAGTATTTAAACAACAGGAATTCGTGACAGGTCTGGAACTAAGAATGATAAGATACATGCAATCATACCTGTAATCAATCACTTTCCCTCTACGTTGACCTTTAGAATCCAAACGATTTCTCAAGTCCACATGATTCCTTGGTTTTTCCTGATTTACATTTGTACAGAAATGATAGGCAATTTAAATATGTGTGCTGTATCCGAGTAGAAATAAATTGTACTTACCAGACAGGAATAATTTTGTAAATGCAGAGAAGAAATCAGACAATTGCAGAAAACACCATAATTTGACATGCAAGCAAAATACAGAGTCAATAGAACTAGGTTCTACTGTAGAAGTGAATAGCCTCGCATTTCTCTATCGACCGCTTTGACAAACCCAAAAGAAGTCCAACGGGTAAATAAGCACGATCATCATAAAATGTGATGATGTGTAAGCCCCAAAGCAATAACTCGTGTCGTTTTAGAAACGATCTAACAGAATAAAAGAACTGAATTTGCTGAGTTGTTCATATATAGGCCTAAAGCTTATAATTAGTTAGATTTTGTACGTCTAGGACATCTCCAGACTCTGAATTTACTTAGCGAGGTTAATCTTCTAGCTGTGAGGATGCACACTCAAATATCAATGTCCGCGCTAGTTCTTTCTATTCGTCTGCTATAGTGTTATCTATTCTGCCTTCCAGGGCTAATGAAATCAGTAACGGCAGAGAAAACAACTTCCAATATTACGCTTCAAAACACTCCTACTCGCAATCTCTGATCTCACAACGGAACAAAAGCCGCCATTTTTATGACAGAATTGACTCAATTTTCACCATGAATTATCCAAAAACAGTCTCATTTCATCTCAAACACCTCGTTTAATAAAATCTACGATACAGTTTCACGCATACAACGGTCTCACACAATAATTATCGATAACGAATTAACGATGTTATTGATCCGTCAAATTACACAGGTAACAACAAGTCAACAACAAAATATACAGGAAATGCAAAAGCAGAAAACGTTCAGATTGCAACAACAAGAACAGAAAATCAAAAATTGAGATGCTTACATTAGCAAGACCGCGATCCAGCTCTTCCTGCAAAAGTTAAAAACTGCAATTTTGTCAATTACAATCAAAATTAAATGTCGAGCATTTGATTTATGTGTATATGATATCAATTTAATAGCATAAATGCATTAAAAATCATCCTAATTGATTAAATTAAGAAGATCTAGGGTTTTGATTGAAGGAAAGATGAAGAGAAATTGACCGCAACAGCGAAGCAAGCAGCACATTTGTCGTCGATTGAAGATGCGAATGATGATAACATTAAGATCGTCGCAATACATAACAATGATGACGTTGATGAGGAGGAGGAGGAGGAAGAGGTCGCCATTGTTGAAGTTCTGTGTTTCTGTGGAGCTCGCGAGTGATGACTTGAGTCGACTCGGTCGAGTTTTAGAAGACGAGAATGTGTAAGTCCGGCCCAAATTATTAAAAGGCTCGGATATGGACAACGTTTAAGATAAAGGTGTTCAAATGCGGGTTTGGTTCGAGTTAGTCGACCATATTAGTTTGAATTACATTTTCGTATTTGCCAATCTTAAGGATCGAACGGGTAAGGTTTCATGGACGAGAGGACTCATAAAGAACTCTGGTTTAACAAGCACTTGTTTTTTTTTTTTTTTTTTTTTTTTTTTTAAATTACCCGGTTTAATCTGAATTCGAGCTGGGTAGGTCCTCAACGGCGGTAAAGCTATCTCTCATGAGCTTTAACACTGAGGTGCTCCTAGGGCTCCAACCCGAGATCTCTATTTAAGCTTGTACAACCCTTTACGGCCTTACCAATTAATCCAAGTGTTCATGGTCATGGATAGTTTAAAAAAAAACAATGGTAGTGTTTTGAATCATATATTTACAATACGATATTAGTGGACCTAATTATATACGGAGTATGTTGATTGTGATTTTAAAATATCGGTTTATCAAATAACACAAATGATTATGTAAATACAACTTTTGAAAATTAGTTTTATGTTATTCAGCTTGCTTACTCATAAGACCACCTTATAACATGTTTTCTGTTAAAATGTATTTATAGCCATATAGGTAACACTTTTTTATGTCGATATTAACAAAGTCAGAATGACCTATATGAGATCGGAAATTTAGGTTTAACGATTATTTAGTCATATATCTAAATTATTGTGCCTTTAGAAAGATGATTTAGGAGACATTTAAAAATTTAAATATATTTCTAGATATAGTTTGTAAAAAGTTTGATTTTTGATTGATGGCTCAAGACTTAAATTATAAACTAGTATTACACAAATAAATTGTTGTTTGGTACTTTATTCAACTAAAGTGAAAAAAACCGTACATCAATACAATATCAGTCTTTATACATGGCAATTTTAGCACAAATTTTACCCTACCACCAGTTGTATGGTAATATCATACAACTGGCCCATCTAACATGGCCCAATTTACAATTT
>JAOWBH010154627.1:0-11840 GCA_028566215.1 Silene coronaria | reverse complement strand
GGCGATGGCAGAGGGAGGAGGCTTCTCTGACAAAAAAGAGTAGAATAGAGGAGAGGTAAGATCTAGGGAAGAGGATAAGTGGTGACCTAAAGGGGTTAGTGTTGAAAAGTCAGAGCTAGTAGTTAACCATTATGATTATTTTGGTTACCTTACCCAAAATGGAAACAAGTGAAACGGGAGGAATGGGAGGAACAAAAGAATCCCAAAAAGGAATTTGGGAGGAACAAAAAATAATGGAGGGAGTATTTCCATATTATCATTTTTATATAATTATAAACATTATACATTATAAGAAAACACTGGTCAAAGTAGACATTATTGGACAGCATAATTAGGATTGAGGGAGCACATCCCAGCGATAAGAAGCAGTCACTCCAGTAACACTCTATTTCTCTGAATCAAACCAGTAAAACTCTATTTCTCTGCATCTTTGATTTTTAATAACCCTCATTAACTAGGAAAGTATTTTATGTTCTTATTTTGGGCCAACGGTGAAGGGGGATATGCAGATGTTCAACAAGTAACAAGGACATGTTCAGATTTAAAAGCTTGAGGGTAATGACGATAAAGAAATAAATAGCAGCCGAGAAAGGACTCAAGCACAAATGATATACCCAAGGGTAGTTTTAATCCAGCTTTAGCAACTTTAATAGGAATTGACGAGGAGTCTTTTTCAACAACCAGCTGTTTTGGCACACATACTCTGCCTACATGAAGAAAAAAAAAATTCAGGTCAATTCCAATGTACTCCAGAAGAGATAAAATTCAAACACAGGGTACTAACATAATTTAAAGCAAGATATCAAAGAGAAGGAATACAAGCAAGGAGGGTGACATAAAGGCAATATAAGAAGACAACGACAGTAACGTCAGTATAGCAATTTTATATACTCATGTCATGAAACAGTTCAACGTATGTAGTAAGACTATGAGACATAGACATTCACAACGAGCACTAGACTTTACCACACGAATCAGCCAAATTTAAAGCAGCAACCTCTTCAAGCATTGATTGTCGGTTGTGTACACATTGTATTGCATAAGGAGGATCGAGGACCGTCACTTCAGGATGCTTCAGCCTGTAATCCTTAAAAAACAAGAAAACAAATTAAACAGAAGAAAATTGTAAGACAAAAGTTCAAAACTTTAAATAGGAGACCTCAATAAGAGAAGACCAAAGGTTGGGCTATGAACTGCATCAAACAAATAACTCCGAACTAAAGCAACAAATCTACTTCAGCAAGACTCTTGATTGCCTATATCCTTCAACATGCTCCAGTAAGAGTTCATTAAACTAAAGCGGGATGCTTAACCCTTTGTTTGGATGTAGAGATCTCGAGGGAAAGGAAGGGGAACTCCCTTGTTTGGTTAGCAAGTTGGATTCGAGGTATTTGTAAGGAAATGGAGGGATTCATTTCGCTCATACAAGTGAATTTATAAATTCAACCAGCACAGGAAAGATTTGGAAAGAAACTGACATTCTTCAACCAAAGCGTCTTCTCCTACCCTTTCCCTCCCCCTCCATCCCCGTGTTCTCCCTTCCGTCATTGACAAGTATCCAAACAGAGCGTAAAAGTTCAAACTACCTCATGTACTGATCAAAATCAAGCACCGAGAAAGAACTGGAAATGCCCACCATAAGCACATTGAATACCAAAGTTACGGACAAGGTACTATAAAGACTAAGGTTCCCTGAGAAGGCGGGAAATGACATTTAGTAAGACAATGCAGCATATCTCTCATCTGGGGAACTACAACACTTCATTTTGTCTCAGGTCAAGTACATCACTTGGTATGGGGTACGTGATAAGGAATATACAACTTCACAGAATCAGTGAACATCATGAAGCTGCAAAATACTCAAACATCACTCAGAAGCTTTGGAAATAAGTAGTGCTGTAAAGAATGACACACCTCAAGAATCTGGCTCCATTCGCTTCCTAACAGCTGTAAGAAAGATAAGATAGATAAGAGACACTGGTACGGCTTGACAAGGGTAAAGCATAAGTACAAACTATAAAGAGCACAATTTCGGCATAATCACAGATGTGCACAGGAAAAATTTAAAACAAGAGGGGGATAAATGCTCACAAAAAAGCAGCTGAAATAAAAATTAAATGGAAAAGGAAACTCAAAAACTACAGCTCAGAACCTTCTAAACTTAGCAAACAATGACAGCATCAATAGTTGCTTCCAGCACAAAAAAAAAAGAAAATATTTAAAGTACAGTTCCAACGTTAATGAAGTAAATGTAGATTATATCATTATAGTCTGAACTCTGATGAAATATAGGCTTTGGAATTATGAAAAGAGAGACCGAAACGGAGCTTTCTATTCCACAAAGTCTAAATAGGCAAAGACACTATAAAACGCTATGGTCAAAGAAAGTACAAAAAGGCACTTAGCTTGACATATTTCTGAAGTCTGGATTAACCATCGAAAATCTCATGATTACTTGTGGATTTCCCACTATTAGTATCTACCAAATTTCTACACATCTCAGAATATACTTCCCTATTTTAAAGATAGCTTTATTAATGTAGTACCTCTTTCTAGCCTTATTTATCGGTTAAAAACAAGGCAAAATGACACATTGTAATTCGGAAGGTCTGTCAACAAGTAGACAAATGAAGAGAAAGACACAAGAGGTAAGGATCCCAACTACATTTCTTTCCTTTCCAGTTTCCACCAAATAATGTTGACAAATGTGTCATGTTGAGCATAATGACAGCAACTCAACAAGCAATGCAATAACTTTATCCTCAAGAAGAAGAATTGAAAAATGAAGCGATTCAGAATCGCATATACACTCTAATAGGCAAGAACTAACCTTGTGCAAAACAACATCAAAAGGACCCTGATCGGAGAGCGGCTGACTTTGATCGATCGGAACAAGTAAAATCCCTTTTTTCCTGCATCATAAATAACTAAGCTCTCATGACTTTTCATTAAAGACACTTCGTGTCATCTTTATCCCCATGGAAATATTATCCATCCAAGGAAATTATCGAACATAATATAAATATACGAACGCAAGTCCATCAACGGCTTCAGTTAATATGATAAATCCACTAAACAAGCATTCCTTGGTTTTGAACGATATCAATGAATCATACACGTCACCGGGCAATCAATGAAGCTACAGTAGGGCTCTAAGAGGGCAAGTTGGTGTTCAACTATTCTATAAAAACTACACAGTTGTGTCAAGCACACAAGACAAAAGTTAGGTAATATATATGTAATCCGTACGAACAGTTGGAAACTTGTACCCTCAGAACAGTCAGAAAGTCAACATGATTTGGACCTAGTCACTAAAAAAAGAAAAAAAGCCTGAAAGCATAAATGCTAGTAATGAATATTCCACAAAAAACTTGCCTATTTGTAAAGAAGAGAGCTTTGAGCTAACCAGATACTAATATTAAATTATGCAAATCAAGAATTCTAAGTATTCAATATTTATCCTAAATTATCGACGCAAATACTTGTGTAAAGCGGTTTTGCATTAACATTATGTTATTGTAAAAACACCTCTTGTTTTTGTGTGCTTTTTTGGTAAATAAAAGTCGGTTATTGTAAAACCGTCTTACACGAGACTATATGCAAAAACACCCAAGAACATGCTGATCAAAAGTTGACAAAGTACAGTAATAATAATCCAACAAGATCAAATCATTTTAAAATTAATCAAAGAAAATGTGTAAGCATGTTACTAATAAATACCTAGCAATAACTTCAAATTTAGGTTGCAAAAAGCTCTCTTTCTTCTTAGCCGTCAAAGCATACCCAACTACGACTTTCTGGGAAAAACCCGAATCAATCGAATTAGAAATTGAATTCAATTCTTCATCGTCTTCCATAATTTCCCTAATTTCCCCATTTAACCTCATACCAACTACCTCAATAGAAATAGGGGTTTTCTAATTCTTGAATCAAATGAAAAAATAATTAATACCCAATTCAATTAACAAAGAAATATGAACTGGGTAATGCACAAAACTCAAAATTATGAAGAAATTATTCCCACCCTTTTTCGTAATTATTTGACAAAAAATTATGTGTAATTAAGTGAAGAGTTGTGTGTTAATGGCGGGTATGGGTGGATGGGGGTAGATATGTGAGAGTTGAAAATGGGATGAGGATCAAAAAGAGGCGAATATTCGAAATTATAAGTCCGGGAAGAAAGGAAGGAAGAAGCAAGAGAAGAGAGAAATGGGGAAGATTGATTTTAAGTATAGTAGTACAAATTCTAAGCTCAAACTTTGGAATGTTCCATTTATATTTATTTATTTATTTTGGGTCTGAAAATTTGGATTTTATTTGCACTGCCCCTGCCTTTTGTTAACTTATTTGATGTTGTCAAGACTCATGGATGTTGGAAGAGTTGGTCAATTTAAATGTAATTTTTAATTAATGTAATGTCATATAGTAATATTATTTTTGGTGTTTAAGAAATGGCGTGGAAGGATGTTGGATTTGAGATAGATGATCTCAATTTCATTCTTATCGGATCTAATTAGAAGAAGATGTTATCTAGAGAATATTCTATCAAATGATGTACGAGTATTAATATGAGGTTAAGGACAAAATGATGTCATTTTAGGCAAGATTATATAAACAACACACAATAATAACGGTATTTTTCCGCAAGTTGCTCATTAAGGGAGTTTATTTCCTAACACTTAATAGACAGTAGTTATATGACAGAATAAAATTTGCATCATGAGTTTCATTAACCGTACATATCAAGTATTTCCGATTAAACTTTGTCATCTCCAAATTATATTAATCAATTACTTAATGTTCATAAATTCAGTGATCTGGAGAATATCGTTCATATAGATGAAAAATGGTTCAATATGACGCAAATGATACCTAGATATTACCTGATCAATAAGGAAACTTTGCCATATATACCGGTCATGTAAAAGCAAGCATTTCATCTCAAAGCGTGTTAATACAATGGTTCATACATATCTACGTCGTTGAATATTATGTCGGACACCTACGTAGCCATAAGTTAAAAGTCTCAAGTGTTATAGAATCGGAGCATGAAAGGATGAAACATTGACATAAATTGAGGAAGTAGTCTTGATTTGTTATCTACTTCTTGGAAGCTAGAATTTTAAGTTTTCCGTGTTCATCTTTTGTGATAAAAGATATCTGATTTTACAAGTCTAACTCACAATGTTCATGGTAGGGTCAAACTCACTTCTAATGTTAAGAAGGTCGACCCAAGTGGGTGTCGTGCCATGATAAGCCAAGTCGCAGGTGGAGGGGAACATAGAAGCCGCTTCTCAAGGCAAGAAGTGAGCCTAGTTGAACATCCCCATGATGGCAGTGGTAACAACCAACACATTGGCCATGGCAGTAGTGTGTGAAGGGATGCACCAGTGCACCATCCGACCAAAAGGTTGGTCTCATTACTCTTAGGATTGGTCGTCTTCGTGGTCAGGCTGCTGCAATTGCTTGAAAGAACGACAAGGCTCAACTTTTTAGACATGCTCATCTTCTTATCTTCTTTGATCTTACAGAGTATCTTTTTTTTCCCTTTAAATTGTAAGTATTACTATTTTGGAATATGCATTGCTAAAAATAACATTTCATCTCTTATTATGATTGTGGAGCTATTTGGACTGGATAACTCTGTTGCACAAATGTTTATCGAACTCCATACATATAACAAGAACCATATATTACAACAGAACACAAGATGTTAACAAAGGAGTGTAGCACTTATTATATAACATGAACGATACAAAATCTGACATTCTACAACTCAAGGAAGAAACAGAGAAAGCAAACCAGCATACGGAGTACTTCAGCGTCTCTCGTCTTGGCGCCAAAAGTAAGTTTCAACAAAATTGAACTATATATACTCGAACATAAAAGCAGGCTACCTGTAGATTATATTTTTGCACCTTGACCTTGATCCTGCCCATGAAAAGTTGGCTGCCACCTTGGGTTATACACCAAACCCTCCAAGATCACAGTTCCTCCTAAAAATCCTCCTTCCTGGATGTTGAGGCATTCCGAAAACTGGCAACCGATCATAATCTCCACCAATAACAAATGGAACTCCAAAGGGGTTTGGATCTCTTCGTCCTGGAAATAAAGGCCTAAAATGGGGAGGTTCTCTCCATGGAAATGGTACACACACCCTTTTTCTCTTCTTCCGGATTTCCCAAGCGTTGGTAAATTTTGATTTCCATTGAATTTCACGTGATGAACTTGCCACATCTCCAAACTCTTCTTCGTATTTCAGTTTCCAGAGATCATTGTTTGAAGCAACAAAACGCAGTTCTGAAGATACACAGGCGACACTAGCAACGTCTACAGCCGGAAGAGACTCCAAAATCTTGAGTTTGAGCTCAGTGGGGAGGAGCATGAAGCAAGGAGGAGGGACCAAACCCACTTCCTCGCAAAGTTCAATTAAGAGTGGGTATGAAAGCCCGTCCTTGACTATTTTCCAAAAGTCAAAAATTTCTTGATTTGGGTACAGTTTAACGGATCCACCCCTCTCTTTCTCAGACTCAGTATCATCACTCATCCTCCGGACATAGTTCAAAGCGGGAATAAACTTTGGTTCATCCAAGCAAACTCGGTGGATTCTAAAACCTTTTTTAGGCAAAGACCCATACACATTGACATACTTCCCCAAGGTCTGAAACTTCAAAACAACAGTTTCAACTAATTCCGATGTGGAAATATTCGGTAGCGTATAATGCAAAGATATACCAAAAGCTGATGAAGGCCAGACATCTGGAAGATGAAAACCATCAACTTTCCTGCCTGAAATCGGGTCATAACCTACAAATCCGGACTCCAACAAAACGGCATGGACAGCAATCACCAAAAGCTTATGATTACCACCATTAGTAGCACCATCTCCCACCTCCTTGACAAACACCTTCTTCAGAAAACTGGGCACAGAAATCCTAGTATTCACATTACTTAAAGACTCATCATCAACCTCCATTTCATCAGCCCCCTCGGTTACCTCCATAGTCTTTTGATAATCAGGGTCACTCAATTCTGAACAAAATTCCATTCCACTATCCATCAATTCTTGAGCACGCGAATCCGAAGCACCCTCCTCATCCAACTCAGTAGATTCTATCTTTGGAGCATTCACCATGTTTCCACTATCACTAGGGTTACTCAATTTCGATAATTCTCGATTTGTATCACTAGAACCAGCAATTTCATCTAATTTAACAGCATCTAACCTCTGGGTATTCATCGATTCATCAATCTGGGGATTATCAATTTCTTTACTTTCATCACAAGAAACATCAAATTCGCCTAATTTACCACATTCTAACATCTGGGTATTCATCAAATTCACATCTTGAGCATTCCTAGGACTAATTTCACAGGGAGTATCAATTTTATGCACCAAATTAGGGTTTTGCGATGAAAAAACATTAGGGTTTTGAGTAAAGTATATGAGATCACCTGATGTAATACCGAGAGATTGAAGAGATTCATCCGGCGACAACCCGAAAAGCTCATCCTTTCTGTTGAGAGATAGATACAAATTGTGTTGAAGTGTAGAAGATGACGCTGAAGGGAAAAGTTGGAGGTGTAGGATTTGCTTCAATTGTAGAAGATTACATGTGTTTGGGACTTCAATTTTGTGGGTTTCTTTTGATTCTAATGATCTAAGTCGAAGTTTCATGGTTGCTTTGTGAAGAGAAGAGATTGAGAAATCGTTTGATTTTTTTGGGGGAAAATAGTGGTGTGTGTGGAAGGAAGAGGGTGAAACTGAAAAGAAGAAGAAAGGAAAATGGGTTTGGTTAACACATTTTTCTTTCTTAAGATATGGTTAGAGCTAGACCTAGTAAAACGGGTCAATTAGGTTGAATTTTGGTCGAGGCAGTTCGGATTGAGTCATTTTGAGTTTGTCATATTTTTGGGTTAGCTTGGGTTGCATTTCGGGTTATGGGTTTGTTGGTCGGGTCTCTTTCGGGTAAAGGGGTTGGTCTTTTTTGGGTCAATGATTAAGAGAGCAAAAGACATTTCAAGTCTTTTTAGGTCAATTAGAATTCTGTTTTGATGGGTCATTTTCGGGTTGGGTGGTTTCGGATTAGGTCATTTCGGGTCTCGGGTCTATTACGGGTCAATAAAGCTCGGTCATTTCGGGTTGGGTCGGTTTAATTCGTGTTTCGGGTCACATTCGGGAGCTTTCGTTCGGGTTTCAGGTCAGCCTTTTTGGGTCGGGTCAATCGAGTCGGGTTGATTTTGCCAGGTTTAGTTGGAGTATATACGAATAAGCCCAGTTCTTTTGGACTGAAATTAGTTGAATTGAATGAAGCTGAAATGAACTGAACTTTAAATAACACTTCTTCCCTTTCATTTGTTTTTCTGCGTAATCCTTTTTAATCCGTTCAAGTTAATTCTTTACATTTCCTTATACGAATATCACTTAATCAATTAAATGATCATCATATCCTTTATATATTCATAGAATCATAGTGTAGTGAAGTGACAAAAACCTATCCTATCATACATTAGCTAATTCTCATGTAAAACCGTTTTACACAACTTTTACGGTAAAACAAGGGATAAATTACTTTAGTAAAACCTTCCTAAAATAAATTCTACTCCGTACTTACTAACCATCATTTTCCTGAATAGGGGCATCAAAGTCTAATATTTATTGTAAAACGTTTTAAAAGAGGCTTATTCTATTACATTTGGGAGTTATATACGATTATAAAAATAATTTTGGCTGAATTTCATTTTAGTAATGCACCGGAAGTAGTTAATTTGGGTTTGTTTTTTAGGTCATAAAATAAGTCCTAAATGTAATAGAATTATTAAGTATTGAATTGAATGAGAGTCGTTAAGTGTTTTATTTCAAAGTTCAATCATATCATACTCGTTCTATACTTCTATTCTTCTATATTTGCATATTGCATGTAATTAAATTAGGAAAGTTATCCGTGTTTAGGAAAGCTACTAGCCGTGTTTCCTACGTAATAAACTAGGGGTCGAACTTCGAAGACATAAACCGACGTTAGATATAACTCCTTTTATATAAACAGCCCTAGAGGTTGAAGGTAGATTACTATCAAAAAATAGAGAGCAAAAGTATTATAGAAAAATCAGCAAAGCAATCATGGCTGCTTCTACTAAAAACCAAAACAATGTGTTTAAACGAGTCTAGTAAACATAATGGGCGTTCAAATGATGTGGTTCGCGATGGCGAGGATATCCAACATTTGCTTTCTCAACTCGACTCCCAAATTGCACAATCTTTAACCTTCAGCGGAGAAGAAGGTTTTGGTAAGTATTTAGACCTTCATCTGTCTTATAACAATTACAAGAACTCTAAATTTGGTCACCAATTAGACTACATTCATTATCTTCGGAATTTCCCCGGTATTGATGATGAAAACATGATCCCTTCCAGGTTTAAGTCCACGGCCCAGTATCGTCTTTACATTGAAGACGTCTTGAATTACTTGATTTCCTTCATGGACCGTGCTCGGCCTTTGATGTTCTTGGACAGGATATTCAAGGATTTGGAGGCGAACCAGAAACGGGGTGATAAAAAGAGACCTAGACCCGAACCTGAGGCATTGATGGTCGATGCTAACACGGTTGAGGAACTGATGGAGTTGGGATTGGAAAAGCTCAAGGAGGCTTTAGATACCCTTGGCCTTAAGTCGGGAGGTACGGCCAGGCAAAGAGCAGAAAGGCTACTATTAGCCAAGAACAACAAATTGGATCGACGACACTTGAAGAAGGAACGACATGGCAAGGAGAAGGAGACGGCCTTGTTGGAAGCAAAAGTTAAAAAGTTGTGTGAGATACTAAGCGATACGCTTGAGCAGACTAGACAACACGTGCAGAACAAGCAAGCCATGACTCCGGGTGAGCGAGATCTTGACGCTGAGGATGAGAATGATGTAGAAAGTGACAATGACAAGGATGACGATGATGATAAGGAGATATACAATCCGCTGAAGCTGCCGATGGGATGGGATGGGAGACCTATACCCTATTGGTCGTATAAGCTGCATGGTCTTAGACAAGACTTCAAGTGCGAGATTTGTGGCAGTCACACGTACTTTGGGCGCAGGGCCTTCGAGATGCACTTTAAAGAAGCGCGACACCAGCATGGGATGCGTTGCCTTGGAATCCCTAATACTAAAACCTTCCACGAGATCACCTCCATCCAAGAGGCTCGCAATCTATGGCAACACATTAAGGAGAGGCAGGGGTTGTCCAAATGGCGCCCTGAGGTCGACGAGGAGTTTGAAGACGCTGATGGTAATGTCTATGATACCAAGACTTTTACTGATCTTTCGAGACAAGGCTTGATCTGATCCGATCCGATCCAGGCCATTTGCTTCCTTTTATGACAACTTTATCAACTTTGTAACTTTGAATTTCTGATTTATGTTCTGATTTTTTTGTAAACCTATGCCTTGCTTATTGGAAAAGTATTCCTATTTTACTCATTAATCATTATCAACTATGCTTTAGAATTCAAACTGATTAGCTTCTTATCGTCTTTCCGGCTTACTGGCTTAATAGATACCAGTCAAAAACCAAAAAGAAGTCGAAAACTCGTTAACAGTCGCAATACTGCTGAACTGATACATTGAGGGACAACTTTGAAACTAAAAATTGATAAATGACGATGTAACTCCATTAGCCGCCTAAAGCTTGTAACCTTGTATGCCTAAAAACAGAAGTTGGAGAGCTTAAGGAATCATAGCCACCATTCCGGTTGAACTAAACTGGGATAAGTTTTAATTTGTAAAATGATGAGCTGAACTGCGGAATTGAGATAAACTGAACTGAATTAAAATGAACTGAAATTATAGAATATGACCTAAAAGTAGTAGCATTAGTTTAGGCTGAATCATCTTGATGGTGAAATTAGAATGGATGTTTTCACCTCATTCGTACAAAGTCCGAGATTTTTACTCATTCCTCTTATTAAAGTTTTCCACAATACTCCGTATTTTTTAGAAGTCAAAACCTAAGTTTGATCATAAATAACATGTTATAGATGATTTTCCATTACGATGTAACGTTAAGATACTTATACGTGTTAATTAAAATACTTTAACAAAAATAATTTTAACGGAAAAAGACTATTATGTATCATGTGTCGAAATTATGGTCAAATTATTGCATTGGAGACCAACAATATAAATGATCATGGTAAATAAAAGCTAATAGTATCGCCACTAACACGAAGACAACACTAAAATGAAGGAATAATAAAATTAGAAATTTTTTGAAGGCAACACCTAGACAAAAAAAAAAAGTTTGGATAATAATAGGGCGTCATCGGGTGATACCCAATTTCGGAATAAAGCCTAATATAAGGACCTGAACTATAACATTTTTTACCGTTAAGGTCCTAAACTATATTAGTATATGGTTAAGGACTTGTAATGTAACGCCGTTAAGAGTTCTTCGCTCAAAGCTCATCTTACATGAAAAACACATGGGGCCCATACTAAACTTCTTCTTTATTTATGTCTATTAGGATTTTATGGCTATCTATGTTGTGAAATAAAGAGATGAGAGAATTGTAGAGAGAATATAGAGAGACATAACCGTATTCTTATTCCATTATAAGGGGTATATATACATATACAATGAGCTAAAGTTTCCATAATACAATAACTATGAAATATCATAAGATATGGACATCCATATAATAATATTTCATAACACTCCTCATTGGATGTCCATGACTGAAGAAACATGTCTCATTAAAAACCTTACTAGAAAAACCCTATGGGAAAACGCTAGAAAGGAAAAGAGTACAATAATTTTCAAACACGCATAATAATAATTGCCTCGTTAAAACC
>JAOWBH010154616.1:0-11840 GCA_028566215.1 Silene coronaria | reverse complement strand
GGCGGTGTTGATGTTGGTGATGATTGTTGTGTTTGTTTGTGGGGCCGTTGGGAGACAGTCTCACCCCCAACTTCTGCCCCTCGTGACTCCCATCACGGAGGGAGATGTGAACATTAATGGAGTGGGTTCGCTCGCGAGTCGAGCGGGGATTTGGTGGGTACGGCTGCGGTCTCCCACTGGCGGCGGGGGTACCTATTGCGATGGGTAGTCCAATTAGAGTGGTGTGTATGGTGTGGTGATGACTTTGGTACGGGTGTGGTGATGACTTTGGTACGATTGTGGTTGTTGCATACTGGCACTTGTGCGGTTGTTTCTTATCTGCTGTGATCCATCAATGTTGGTGTATGGTGAGAAGGCTCTTAACAGGTAATGATTTGAGCATTATGCGACGGGACATGGATGGGATCACTAGCTGTTGGAGTCTAGTCACCGCCGTCATTGCATTTCATTGATTTACATTTTTTTTATTAGACTTATGCTATGTTGGTTTGGAGAACGTTGTAATACATTTTGGTTGGTTTTGACATTGTAATCCGATATTGCTAAACTATCAATTTAAATTGCTTCCGCTATTGCTTCTTTGATTTATGCTACTTCGGGTAACCAAAGCTGTAGCTCTTCGAGTTACTAGGGAAGGTCTTAGTAAGGCTCCTTTGTAGCTGGTGGTGTTACATGCCAAGTGGTTTGAAAAAGTATATGGTTGATGACATGTTTGGTATTAAGGCATTAGACTACCTTCTAGCTCCAGGGACTTCAAAGAAGGTAGATGAGAGAGGGCAAGATCTAGTGTGGTTGGTAGACAATGTAAAAGGCAAAGAGAAGCTCAACATTGAGGGTGGAGAGGGTCACATCGACACTTTTCCTCCCAAATTTATCTTCACCACCAATACTCCTCCAAAGACAAGGCCAAAATCCATAAAGAAGAAACCAAAAAAGTTGAAAAAGAGGTTGAGAGGAAAAAAAGAATGTGACCCTTTACATGAGAAGAATGAAGATTTTGATAATGTTAAGAGAGAGCTTGAAGAAGAAGTAGGCAGGAAATGGCAAGAAATGAACCGCTCCATGACCGGTTTCCATAATGCGATGTCAAAAGTAAGTTTTTTATGCATGAATAACCCCAAGTCAAGGTATAGTGACGGTGGGACACCAAGGAGGTGATCCCGATTGAATGAATTTTCATCTCAAGTGAAGAGGTTTGGTGGAGTTCCCAAAGAACCACCGCATTGTAAATACTCTCCTACTTGCTTTAATTATGTTTTTATTGCATTTTCATTTTATTCACTTGATTCGAATAGGAGTTAATTTAAATTAGCTCTCCCAAATCATACGTTCAAATAATTAGTTTAGCATTAGTTAGATTACATTTGTAATATATGCTAGCATGTAGTTAAATTGCACTCATGACTAGCTTAGTTGCATTCATACAAGATAGTTTGCATTGTATTTCATTTAGCATTTATATTAGAGCATGCATTGCATTCCTTATTTAAATATACAAAAAAAAATTGAAAAAACAAAAACTTCAAAAAAATGCTTTTCATTTTAATTTCCACCATATGTAAATAAATAAGTGTGGGGAGAAAATTCCCTTATTTAAAAATACCAAAAACATGTATATCATTTTCAAAAATTAAAAATTTCAAAAATATGTCTTTTTATTTCAAGAAAATCCAAAAAAATCAAAAACATGTTTTTATTTTAAGAAAATTGAAAAAAAAAATACAAATATATGTTTGGTGGGCCGGTCGTTGGCGGCACACACAAACAATATTTATACTCAACCTAGCACATGGTAAGTCAAGGTCGAACCACAACGACGGGGCGCTTATAATTGTTCAACTAATGGTCTAATTCTAGAAGTGCAAGTGTCACAAAATAAGTTGAGTTTGCTGTCAAGCTAATGGAATGCAATGAACAGCAAAAATAAGAATGTAAATAATCAAAGGAAAGCAAACTAGGGTGTCATGGGTTTATAGGGGTGATCAAAGAAGACGACACATGTGAGTCTAAATCGGGTCAAGGTTGTAGTTGGTCTATAGGCCAAGGCTCTCGATCTTAAGGACCTACCTAGGTCGAGTTAGGTTAGCTCTCACGTACACCAGTTCTACCGACCAACATAGCGCATGGTCTAACACGACTAAGGCTCTTGATCTTATAGAAGTGTTAAAACAAAAAAAAAGAATCATACAAGTTGGCCAAGCAAGCATTTCATCAAACATCTTATGTGCACTAGTTGAAACCACAACATTTAATCAATTTATTAGACTCACTAAGCAAGAATTTACCCTTTAATCATTCCCCTAATCTCCTATTAACCCTAACTAGAAGACTACTCACTAATCATCAAGAGAAAGGTAACAACAATAATAACAACAAGGTAATCTAAACTAAACATAATAATAAGAGAAGTAAAAGATGAACTAAATTAAAGATGAACAATAAACAAGAGATAGATTGAGAAATATACCAACTAATAGATCAATAAAGGAGATGAACATGAATAAAGAAGAATCCTTGAATAAAGGTGAAGACTTGCCACTAATCTTCAAGTATAAATCCAAGAGATTCAAGACTAATCTAATTAACAAGTATTGAAATATTGATTATTGAAATATTAATGTAATTTGATGAAGGATTAAAACTAATCTAAGAATGTTTTTTAATCTAATCTAAGGAGGTTTCCTAAGACAAATGAAGCATGGATCTTCAAATTTATTACACACCTAAGATTAGAGGTGGCGGATCTGATGGCTATCTCGAGCGCTCGAGCGAGATGGTAGTCATCTCGAGCGAGATGCGGGTCTTTTGCAGCTTTAGCTCGGACGGGATAGGGCCATCTCGAGTGAGATGTCTACCAGCTTCTTTCTTCCTTCTCCTCTTCTACTTTGTCCCTCTTTATTGACTACGGCATTCGGTCTTATCCTTCTCCTTACGTCTAATTTGTCCAAGTCATGGGGCAGGCACTCGACCTAGTAGATGTGCCACTCGGCCGAGTGATAGTGGTACTCGACCGAGTGCCTTGACCGAGTGACCATAGGACATAATTTCTGATCTTTTTCCACTCGGCCGAGTGAACAGTGGCACTCAATCGAGTAAGGGTCAACACTCGACCGAGTGCTCGGCATTCAGACCCGGTTTCGCATTCTGGGCCATGTATTCTTAGGCCTTGCTATATAAACTCATTTCCAGATTTGTCACTCGTTTCTCAACCCTAAAACCCTCTCTCTACCTCTCTCAAAGTCTCTCTAAACTCTCCTATCATCCATCTTGAATCATCCACTTTCATCCATCCTTTGCTTATTTAACTTGTAAGTCTAGATCTACTCTTTAATCTCATTATTATTGTCCTAACCCTAACTTTTGGGAGGATTTAGGGGTTAATTTAATTAGTGATTTTAATTAGTTATATGAGTAATTAAACGCTAATAATAAGGGGTTTAAATTAGTATAATAGTATAGGGTGTATTATGATAGTTATTATGTGATTATTGTAAGATTAGACAGTTTTATGAGATGAGATCTTGTTATCTTAGGTTAGCTTATGGAGCATGCTAAAAGGTAGGTTAATCCTACTCGGTTTCAATATTAATGATGTGGTAAATGTTGTTGTTAATATTGGTTTATGTTTTTGCCAATGTTGTTGTTAATGTTGTTGTTAATGTTGTAATTGGTTTCACATAATTAGGGCATATGCATTATAACATGATTAGTTAATAATGGCATCATTAAGGGGTAATTATGATGGTTGGATTGCATTATAACATGTATAAGGGAATGGTGGTTAGTCTCTTGTTGTTGGCATAATTGTACCATATCATGATTAATTGGGTAATTGCTGATTGGTCTCATATTGTGGTTGGAAGTGCATTTGTGCATAATAATGGATAGTTATTGATATGAGCATGATGGCATATTGATATTTTTAAATCATGAGTCGGATTATACGTTGTTGCATTTGTGGCATATTGTACATGTGTTTGATATTGGATGTTGGAGGTGGTTGGTGAAGTGGTGATTGTGCTACGGTTGTTGAGGAGACGTAAGATGGTTGTGAGACCGTCTTACTCTTAGGTCGCCTATTGGGGCTTCCCACCCCAATAGGGATATGTACATTAATGTCTTGAGTATGAAGAGACTTGCGATGCGTCGCAACGTTGGGTAGGGGTACGTTTAGCACCTGGGCCCAGTACTTGGTTGCGTCCCGGTACTTGTTTCGGACTGCGGTCCGGGTAGTGGGGGTGAGCGGTGCTGCGGTGCCGTCACCAGGTTGTGGGTGTCGTGGGCATGTCCCTGACATCGGTGTTGGTGGTGGAGTGTTGGTATTGGCGATATAGGTTTGTGCCTTGTGATGCATTCATAGTTGCATATCATAACCATGTTGCATATCATAGTCACGTTTATCATCTATCACGTTTAATTGTATTATTGAAACTAACGTTTGTGTTGTTGTGTAAATTGTCACCTATTTTCGAGGTGGCTTATGTTGATCCATATGATATTTCCAATCATATAGAGAGCAGTTTGATTTACAGGTTGTATATAGCATGACCGGGTTCAGGCCGCGATATGGACTTGGAGTCGAGTACATAGTCACTAGGTAGATGATTAGACCTAGTCGAGTTGTATTTCATCGTTTGTATATTGTATATTTAATTTATGTAATTCAGTAAACATTTATTTTAATAAAATGTTCTTTGATTGGAATTTTGGAATCACTACCTCGGGAAACCGAGATGGTAACTTTTCAATTATCTTAGACAATTAATTGAGGATGTTACAGGTTTCTCCAGCAATAATATTTCGGGAGCATTCAAGAGTGCAACCACATAAAACATTATTGTTGAGATACTATAAACTCAAGAACTATAATGTATTTGAGTTTATTGTTTACTGATTTGTATTTAGTTTTGGCTCATTGCTTTTCCTAATTTGCTCTGAATTCACATATTAGTGTTGGTGGGTTTCTTAACAACCGAGTGCAATCTAGACACTAGAAATTTCGAATTTGGGTGAGCAACAAACACATTTACAACTCGCTACATATATGGATCAATAATTTCATGTTATATTAGAGCACTTCTAATGAAATCCTCAAAGAGAGACTTACCTTCACATTACGAGCGATAATCGTAATTCATTAATCATTTTTTTTTTGTAATTTTTTCTTGCATATGTCAATCAACGATTCCCGGATTTAATGACATAAATGAACAATTATTTAGAAAAATTAAAAAATATGGTGATTGATTAAAACCATGAACAATCAATAGAGAGTTCAATTTAATTGGACAATTCGTTTGGACGATATCGCAAATGTGTCGATTTTTCGTGTACATCTTATGTTCAAAGCTAAAAATTCATAGTTAGACTTATAGTGCATAAAATTAGGGAAAATAAAATCAATACGAGAAATCTTTATGCGAGAAAGTATATCAACTATTATACATTATGAATGTTTTATAGCCAACACATTATTGTTGCAACAAATTTTAGTAGTTTGAAGTATCCAAATTTTTCAAAACTAATCAAATAATAATTTGTAAATATTAATCTAAAAAGATAACATAATTTATAAATATTAATCTTAAAATAAAACTTTTTTTTATACAACAATAAATTTATCTCTCGAAATAAAAGTTATATAGTTGGAAGTAACAGTATGTCTTAATCAAAGTTATAATATGTTAACAAAAGAAATTCGATAGCTAACTGCGCTATTGGAAGAATATCTAACACATTTAATTGGTGTCAATTAGCATCCAATTCTTCTATTAACTAGTGTAGATCCCGCGCAAATGCGCGGTTTTTATATAATAATGTACAAAGACGTTAAATATTATAACTTGGTAACATATAAGTGAAAAATTGATAGTTTTCACACGAAATAAGATTGACATTTAACTGAACCTAAGTATATAAATTATTACTTCAGTTTTAAAAATAATGTTATTATACGATTACATTTACCAAAAGTATAACCTCCAGTCATGATTTAATTATACAATAAAATTATAAAATTTACAAAAGAAGATAGTCAACTTGTAGGGTATCCTTGCATAAAAAGATAGGAAAATAGAACTATGAAAAAAATTGGGGAAAAAATTTCTCTCATTCACCCTCATTATTATTAATACAATCCCGCATCCCACATTTATAATAAATCAAAATATCTCATTAATGCGTGTTTAAAAATTAAAATTTAGTAATAGTATCTTCTATTTATATATTGAGAAAATTATTTATTATAATACTTAAGATAAGAAATATTCTAATATACTAATTTCTTATATTAAGAGTATATTTTGGTGGTTTAAATAGGTAAAATTCTGATATTTTAAGCTTAAATATGTAAAATTGTGATCATTTATAGTGGGCTTAAGTTTAAAGATAGAAATATTCTTGTAACCAAATTGGATGAGCAGGGAAAATTGCTTGGAATATTTGATTGTAGATTGGAAGATTTTTCGATGTGAAAATTACAGGTGGCCCACTCTATCTATATTCATTTGAGTGGGAAAAAACTGGAGGATGCTTAATCTTTTAGTTTATTGGGGATTGGACCCCTGTCAGAGTTGGGCCCTTGTCCAACGACCCACCAGACAGGCCTCAGGACGGCCCTGCAACCACTGGAAAACACACATCTGACATTACAAGCACCGATAATATATATACACTACTCTTGCATGTTTCTTACATTAAGAGTGACGAAAGCGTAAAGACGCAAAGGAGATGACGCAGATTTTAACTCCTCTTGCATGTTTAACAGATGAGCCCATGCGTTGATTACATTGGTAGCTACCCTTATGTCTTTGATCAAGGACTTTAAATCGCACCGACTTAGTTGAAAATATTGGTTTCTGAACAATACCTCGTCGAGAAAAAAATGAAAAATTGAGTAGGTCCGTTATCTAGTGTAATATATATGGATTTTTTAGGTTATAGGTACACATGACACGGGAAAAAACAATGAACCATTGATTTGTGTGTATGTAATTAAGAATAAATGATGAAAATTACCTATCATCGAATTCGTCTCTAAATACCAGATCAGAGGCATCCCTCTCAGCTTGACTCAAATCAAAAGCATGGATATATTCCTTTGAACAAAGTGTGATTTGAAAATATCGGAAACGATATGTCCCTCTGACCGACTGGTTCCTTGTTGAACGCACTACTTAACACACAAACGGTTGCCAAAAAGGTAGGGTCACTCCAACATGGGTCATCATCGGTACCCCCTGTTGTAGCTGCCACCCGAACACCGCGTACCTCCTCGTCTATCCTACCTACTATAGCAGATGTCGTATGAGCACCATGCACCGCAGCAGCTGCGCTTGAACTATGAGCATTAACAGTTGCATCGTTACAAATGTCATCACAATCACCATTAAGGTCACCTTTATCACAACCTTCCTTTTTCTCAGACCCATCCGCATATTTGCTAGGTGGTGTCAAGTGGAACTCACCAGTCAAGGAATCTGTCATTTCGACAAGTTGTCCAATAACCGTTGAGGTTGGCATTATAACTTTAGCCCTGTTTATCGACTATGAGAAATCCTCAAATGCCCGGGCAAGGACTTTACCTGTATGTACCATCTTTTTAATGCAACGACTGACTCGAGATCTTTTATCATTACACTTGTTATGGTCATGATTGCCAGTACTCTTTCTATACAATTATAGATACCCGTATCCTTCGATAACACATGATGATGATGATAGGACACATGTTTATTTATCAACACCACTCATTAATGAATTTCGTTTTGTGATGTGAGATGGGTATTATTTGACGGTTTTTTAATTTAAATGTTATTCGTTTTAAATTTGAAATAAATAAAATTCATTTCATCGGTTTTCGTATTTTCAATTCTATTTAAAATTTAAACTTTTATCTTTTACTTTTTATTTGAAAAATGCAATGTGAGACGATTTACGACTTATCGATTTCATTTTATTCCAAAAGAAGTTGGATTTTAAGGTGATTTTGAGAGCAATTTTTGAGACGGTTTTTAGCTCATTTGCATTACCAATTGAGCACGAAAATAAAGGAGCATAGCTAACATATATTCATGCCCTATGAACCCAGATTCGATCCCCCCTTAGCACCCCTCATTCCCTTTCCTTTTTCTTTCCCCAAATCCTGACATAGAAGCCCTCGCCCTCCCCTGTTTTCCGTGCCCAAACACCACTCAACCCAGCCACTACCTAGCCTATCATCCACCCCACACCTGACCCACAACCCAACCACCACCCTAGCCCTAACCTAACCCCAAAACGAGCCCTGAAACCCGCCCATTACCTCCCCTGTTTTTGCCGCCATCGAATTTTTTTCGCCTCATCCCTTTCTTCCTTTTCCCCTATCTTCTTCTCATTTTTGTGAGATGCTAATCTCTATCAATGACGCTCCAATCACCCTCACAAAATCAATCACCCTCAATCACTCATTTTCTTACCAAAACCAAACTATCTCAATCACTCCCTCATTTTCGTCTATGTTCATTCTCCTCCTCTCCAAGCAAACATTTTAAGCCTCCCTCCAACTCTTTGGACGAGCCCTAGAGCATTCCCTTCTTCCTATATAAACATGCCTCACTTTTTTAGTGAAAGGAGCGACTTTTAAACTCGAAAAACCACACCTTTAAGCTCTAATTATCTCACGAAAAATACACACCCTAATATCTTCTCATACCCATAAAAGAAGTGCTAAGTTCATACAAAGGTTTACACAAATTTTAGAGCATCAATTTACTCAAATATTTGTGTTTTCTTGACCTTTGAACTGCTCCTATTTTCATTCGTTTTGAGTCGTTTTAAATTTTTTTTCCTCTTGTTTTTTGTAATAAAACGAAATTTCAGATTGTAAGGATTTCAGAACATCTTTCAGATTTAAATTTGAGAGAGAAACGAAGTCGAAATCACATTTTGAAAAACATCGCACGAAGTGCATTTACATGTGTTTTATGCTTGGAAATTTCTCGAGTTTTTTTATTTCATTTTTGAATACAATTGTTTGAAAATCATCGAAAACGTACCTTTTTGCAATACTTATATACGGGATTTCGAGTGGTGTCCAAGTTTACATGTAAGTTGACGTACCAAAAATCCTGACTATCTCTCCTTGTTCTCACGTGTTTCTCATTTTTATAGCTTTTATTTTGCTTATTTTTTATCGTCATTTCAATTTCCGTCTCATCTTGTTAGTATGTCATAATTACGATAATGTTGGGATTAATTGCTGATTAGGATTTAATTAATCACATGTTTATTGTTTTAAAATGTTTTCTTATTAAATCATATTCACATGTTAATTAGTTAAATGATGAATTTGTCGCAATTTGGAGTTTATCATTTTAAATATATTATTCGTGTTAATGCTTAATTTGATTAAAATAAAATTTTAATTAGTTTAAGTTTGATTCACATGTTTTAATGACTTGTTCTCTTTTAATAATGAAATGATTAAATTAGATCATATGTATATATGTTGTCATTTATATATGTTTGATTTTTGTCACATGTTTAACATACTTGAGATAATTAATTTGTCATATGTTAGATTCTTAATCATATTTGACTCATATTAATTTTCTATTGTATAAAGTGGTATTTTTCGGGTTTAAATTGTAACTTGACCTATTAATTTGTAGAATGCTTGTTAATTGAATTAGACATTCATTATAGGTCATACATGAATTTTGACATAGGATTTATTAAATGAATTTCTTTAAAGAATTTAATGAATTCATCTTCCTACGACGATTTTCTCAATAGTTTGAAATGCGCATGCTTAGCATCTATTTCACGACGCTCGATGACTAGAATAGTCAATTTTGACCCCCCCTCTTTGTGGCCATGTTTGGCCGTGCACTTTGTCTCAACATTTGTGCCAACTTCTCACTTTATATCGCATTGTTTTGCTTAATTATTGCAAAAAAATTCAATTGTAATTAATTATTGTAGTAATAATTTTAAGTCAATGTAATTTACTTTAAGGGTCCTATTTGTTTCCTTTTAGTTTACGTCAAAATGATTTTGTAAAGCCCTTTTGTTTTTTTAGTTAGTTAAATCAAAGTATTTAACTAGTCAAACCAAAGTAGATGTGCAACAAGCAAAGGAATGGCTAAGGACGAAGTCCATGTTAGCCATAGCTTCACCTTTGACACGTTTTTCAAGGTCTAGAACAGGCTAAGGTATGTCGTGTTTCATTAGCATTAGTGATTAGATCGAGTTGTATCTGTATTTCATTTGCTTGCAAACCGAGTCGAGGAGAATAGTCCGGGTTGTAATAGGTAGTGCCCCAATTGCTTCCCTTTCCCCCAAGTCATATGTGAATGCTTGCTTAGTATAGTTTAGTCAACCTCACATGCTAATCACTTGGGAAAAGTAGATTAGATGCATTAAACGATTGTAATCTATGCTCACATGTTAGGATTAAAATGGTGTTTTGCACTCTCATTTCGAATGATCATAATCTTATCCGATTAGCTATCATAGTCCTTAGTAAAGGCCTTTTGCAATGGGCAGGGGTGAGTATTTTATTAACGAACTTCCCATCACGTACTTTCAACCTGAATCCAAACTATTTTCAAAATGGTTTCCAATTTGCCTTAAAATTGGTGGCGATTTCAAATCTTTTGAAAAAAGAAAATGCGCGTTGATCAAATTCCCTTGTCCACAACAATCTAATTAAAAGGGAAATTTAAAATGTCACGTAGACATTGACTAAATGCCACATAACATTAACAAAAAGTCACGCCACTTACTAGTTACTACACACAACATGACAAATTTTAATGTGACATGAATTATCAACTTATTAGGATTATTTCACAGGAATAACCATCATATCGTTGTCCATCTTATATTAATCCATCCCTTTTATTTTACCTTTATATTCTTCCTTTCTTATCCTTATTTACTTTATCCCCTACACTCTCCTATTGCCCTCCATCGTCAACAACTAAGCAAAACCACCAAGCTACTGAACCCGCCACACTATCACCAGTATCGACGCCTACAAACACCTAAAATCATCGCCAAACACCTTGTAGCTCCACCACCACCAGACGCCAAACACCAAGAATTACCACTGAACCGTCATTTTTAACCGTATCAAATTGAACTAATATTTCAGAGACTACTTTACCAATCTTTCCATTTCTTCGGGTTTTTGGCACGAGAAAGGCTGTCAAAAAATCCCGTCAACACTAAAATTACCTAAAAACCCAATTATAATTGACAAAACCCTAGATTGATTGTGAAATTGGCGATGTACTGAAGAAAAAAATGAGAAAATGGAGCAAGTGGCCCATGAGACGATCAGTGGCAAAGAGTTTGAAATCTTCGAGGTGACCTTTAAGGTGAGGAGAAAAAAGGTAGAGAGGGAGATCCGGAATGACGCCGTTGATGATGGATGTAGATATTTCCTGAGAACGAACTATTATCATGGTTTCATTCTCAAAATCCCCAATTTTTTTTACATCTATAATCTGCCTCAAATCAAACCACCTAAGAAAAGAAATGAAAATTCCTCAAAAATTCCACCTAAATTTAAACAAAATCCCACTTCATAACCCTATAATTCCCCACAAAACCCTTCTGAAGACAAATCTCCAACAACACTCATCTTCAACAACTGCTTTTATTTCTTCTAACGCTTCATTTTCTCTCCCAATTAATCGACCCAATTGCCCAACCCAGAAATGCCCACGCTTGAAGTAGCTTCACACTTCACAATAGAGAGGAGAGAATGAAGATTAATGGCGTAAGAGAGAGAGAGAGAGAGAGAGAGAGAGAGAGAGAGAGAGAGAGAGAGATAGAGAGAGAGAGAGAGAGAA